>CAUYTI010092439.1:0-14110 GCA_963575145.1 Galago senegalensis | reverse complement strand
ACAGCCTCATCAGGGTTGATGCTCTTATTCAGTTCTTTTCCATTGAAGAAGTCTTGGAGAAGCTTTTGAATCTTGGGGATACGGGTAGAACCACCAACCAGGACAATGTCATGAATCTGTGACTTGTCTAGTTTGGCATCTCGAAGGGCTTTCTCTACAGGGTCCAGGGTGCCACGGAACAGATCAGCATTCAATTCTTCAAACCAGGCACGGGTAATGGAAGTATAGAAGTCGATTCCTTCATAAAGGGAATCAATCTCAATACTGGCCTGGGGGCTAGAAGATAAGAGTACACTTAGCACATTCCCAAGCAGTACGGAGGCGACGGACAGCTCTTTTATTCTCACTGATGTCCTTCTCATGTTTGCGCTTAAACTCAACAATAAAATGGTTGACTATTCGGTTGTCAAAGTCTTCACCACCCAAGTGAGTATCTCCAGTTGTAGATTTGACCTCAAAGATTCCATCCTCAGTGAGGATTGACACATCAAAAGTGCCACCTCCAAGGTCAAAGATTAGCACATTTCTTTCAGCGTCAACCTTTTTGTCTAAGCCATAAGCAATAGCAGCAGCAGTTGGCTCATTTATAATCCTAAGAACATTGAGACTAGCAATAGTTCCAGCATCTTTGGTAGGCTGACACTGAGAATCATTGAAGTAAGCTGGTACTGTGACCACAGCATTGGTAACCGTCTTTCCCAGATAGGCTTCTGCAATTTCCTTCATCTTTGTCAGAACCACGGATGACACCTCTTCTGAGTAGAAACTTTTTGTCTCTCCTTTGTATTCTACTTGGACCTTGGGCCTGCCTGCATTATACACCACCATGAAAGGCCAATGTTTCATATCAGACTGGACAACAGCATCATCAAACCAGCGTCCAATCTGACACTTTGCATCAAAAACTGTGTTCGTGGGGTTCATTGCAAGCTGATTTTTCGCAGCATCACCAATCAGTCGTGTGGTGTCAGTAAAGGCAACATAACTTAGAGTGGTTCAGTTTCCCTGATCATTAGCAATTAT
Source organism: Galago senegalensis (assembly GCA_963575145.1). NCBI lineage: Eukaryota > Metazoa > Chordata > Mammalia > Primates > Galagidae > Galago > Galago senegalensis. The sequence continues at coordinate 13,087 of CAUYTI010092439.1, read as the reverse complement.
CTCTACTTTTTCATGCTGGAAGACACCCACACAAGAGTAGGTGGTGCCAAGATCAATACCAACCACAGGTCCCTTAGACATGATTGCTTACTCGTAGAGCTGACACGGATTACGTAAGACACACAGAAGACCCAGGAACTGCCACAGGGTTCAGTGAGACTCCCCCCCCCCTTTTTTTTTTGAGACACAGTCTCTCAAGTAGCTGGGACTTCAGGTGCCTGCCACAATGCCCAGATATTTTTAGAGACGGGGTCTTTCTCTTGTTCAGGCTGGTCTCAGACCTGTGAGCTCAGGCAATCCACCCGCCTTGGCCTCCTACACTAATAGGATTACAGGAGTGAGCCACTGCACCCAGCCTTGCATGATTTTTCTTTTGTGACTTGCCTTTTCATATTCTTTACCCTCTTCTCTATTGGATTTGACTTTTTCTGATTGATTATATATTCTGGATACAATACGTTGTCAGTTATCATGTTGAAAATATAAAAACATTGTCTCTAGTTTGTGGCTTATGGTTTTGCTTCATTAACATAAATGTTTAATTTAAGTGTATTCAAATGTATAAACTATTTTTATGGTTTTTACTTTTTACATCTTATTAAGGAATGTCTGTCATCACAAGATCATAAAAGTCAGGTCCAGTGGCTCATGCTTATCACTCATGCCTATCATCCTAGCACTCTGGGAGGCTGAGGCAGGTGGATTACCTGAGCTCACAAGTTTGAGACCAGCCTGAGCAAGAGCAAGACCTCTTCTCTGAAAATAGCTGGGAGGTTTTGGTGGGCGCCTGTAGTCCCAGCTACTTGGGAGACTGAGACAAGAGAATTGTTTGAGCCCAAGAGTTTGAAGTTGCTGTGCGCTATCAAAGCACAGCACTCTACCAAGGGTGACAAAGTAAGACTCTTCTCTTAAAAAAAAAACCATAAAGATAGTCTTACATTATCTCCTAAAAATTTCCCATTTTTTCTATGCAGATTTATAGCCTGTATAACAAGAAAATAAGATGACATCATATATACTGCCATATAACCTGTTGTTTTTGTCATTTATCAATATATTTTGAACATCTTTTCATTTGGACAAATACTTCAGTAATGTTTTGGGTGGGGTTTCCCAGAAAGCCAACTCTGAGACAGAGATTTGTGTGCAGGAAGTTTATCAGAGACTGCTTTCAGGATCAACATGTATGGGGAAAGGGGATAAAGTTGGATTAGATAGAAGTTAGGCAATGGTGCAGTAGCAATAGGGTTCCTGCTTTATAGATTAGAGGGTCTTGCAACATTGGCCCAAATTCAAGAAAGAAAGCTGGGCCTTTGTACTCCGGTGGTTGATGTGGGCTGCCCTGGGGAAGGGATGGGGGTGACATTGGGCAAGGCAGCTGACTTCAACTGAACATAATCCCCAGAGACATCTGGCTGATAAAGGCTGTCAGCCTGTAGTGCTCTCAATAGCTGGGAGTTCTGAAGGGGTCTTTGAACACAGCATCATAAAATCCACCATAGTTAGAGATGCCAAAGAGCAGAAAACCTCACCAGTCCTTCTGAATAAATAGGAGTTATTCTTGCATCACAGGTCTGCAGTAGGCGTTTGGGGCCATCAAAGGTATCTGTCCCTTTTGTCAAGAAAGCAAAAATTTTCTGAGAAGTTCCCAGTAGACTTCTCCTTATATTTCATTGGCCAGAACAAAATGTCCACCCCTAGGTACAGGGGAAGCTGAAAAAATAGAATCAGAATTATCATGATTTTGTGCCTGGAGCAGTGAATGTTCCTGTCCTGAACGGTATCTGGTTCTGTTAGCATAGAAGAGCATAAAGTATATTAGGTATGCAACTAAAAGGATCTGCTACAAAATAGACTTCTACAAAATTATTTTGAATAATTTTATGTGGATTTAACTTATCCACTGTGGTATAATAACCATCCCAGTAATCTTTTTCTCTGCCCCTATCCTCCATTATTTTTCAAGATGGAATGCTAAACATGTAATTGTTAGGCAGAGAGAATGTACCTTTTAAAGAATTTTCATGCAGATTACCAAAAAGTACCTTGAAGAGACTCTACAAGTTTGTTTTCCCCAGCAGTGAATAAAGGGGACTTACTTTCCCTTTCTAGGTCCTTATAGTGGATATTAACATCCTCATTCATTTTCATCAGTTTAATATATTTTTCGAAAGTATCTTGTCTTAATTCTCATTTTGTATTTTTTTTTTGAGACATTCTCACTACATCACACTTGGTAGAGTGCTGTAGCAACACAACTCCAAGCAACCTTAAACTCTTGGGCTCAAGTGATTCTCTTGCCTCAGCCTCCCAAGTAGCTGGGACTACAGGCGCCCACCACAACACCCGGTTATTTTGTTGTTGTTGTTGTTGTAGTAGTTGTCATTGTTGTTTACCAGGTCTGGGCTGGGCTTGAACCTGTATGTGGCCAGTGCCCTAACCACTGAGCAAAGGACACTGAGCCTGTATTGATTTTTATTAGCCATATTTGCTAATTTTGCACTGTAATCCCCCCAAATGTGCTTTTTTTTTTTCATTTTTTGGCTGGGGTCGGGTTTGAACCCACCACCTCCAGTATGTGGGGCCGGCACCCTACTCCTTTGAACCATAGGTGCCCAAAATGTGCTTCGGCTGGTTTTTGTTTTTTGGAAAAGTATTGAGATATAGACAGTGTTTTGCTCTTGTGCTGTGAGAGATAATTCCAGTGGGCCTGAGTTGTTTTGCTGGTAAAGGCATGAAACATACATTAACAATGTTTCCTTTTAACTTTGGGCCCAAGAATTTCTGGATATTTTGACTCAGTTTGTGGGAATTGTTTATTGACCACAAAGAGACTCATAATTACCAGGTAGCCTTGGTGGTACATAACCCACCCTCAACCCCTAGGATGTGGTGTTGAGTCTCCTTACATTTCAGGAAAACAAGTAGACATCACCAATACTTAAATATATAATCACAATTAGTATTCACAGTACCAGCACAGATCTACACAAAAGTACTTCATTCCATAAATATTTTATGACTTAAATATTACAATCTGTATGTCTAATAAATACCAAAAATATTTTAAAAATATAACCCAGAAAGGTTAGAAAATTTTGCTAATCTAATGAGGAATGATGACACATAAACTTACAAACATATGTCATAGCTAGACTAACAGAAAACATGGCAGTGCTGTTTTGAAAACACTTACTATGTGGTTCATGAATAATAGATGTCTAACTCCAATTTATATTTTCTTACTGAAAAGGAGTTAACAGCTACTACCTTAACCAAAATGAAAACATAATGCTACATATCCAACCAAATAGCTTGAATATGTTGCTATCTCTAAATACATTACACCAAAAATTTGAATATTTTAACATGTATAATCATTGATACACTTCATAATTTTTGCACATGTTACAGTATTGTTATGTATGTACTAAAGATTTACTAGCTAAAAAATATTCTATATGTCCACATGTACTTCAGGTTAAACAGAAGAATAAAATAGGCCAAGTAAGGTGGCTCACACATATCCTAGCACTCTGGGAGGCCGAGTTGGGTGGATTGCTTGAGCTCAGGAGTTCAAGACCAGCCTGAGAAAGACTCTGTATCTACTAAAAAGTAGAAAAACTAGCTGAGCATGGTTGTTAACTAAAAAATACAAGGTGCAGAAAAGTTGTATAGCAAGTTAACTTTTGGGACTACAAATATATATACAGATTTTCTAATATTTTTTCAAAACAAAAGAATGGAAAAATAAAGCAAGAACTAACAAAAGTGATTTCCCAAAGGTAGAGGCAGGGGATGTGAAACGCACAAAGACAGAAGCTAGACCTTTCTGAATGTATCTTGTTTTATATTTTTGCTTGGTGTAAAAGATGGCCCCAAGAATCCCCATTATACCCTGGTGATGTCCCCCCTGACACTGTACCACAGTTAGTCTGTGTGACCAGCAGAATTTGGCAAAAGTGATGGTGTGCAACTTCTAAGATCAGGCTCTAAAAGACAATGTGGCTTCCATTTTACTTTCTGTCTGCCTGTCTACTTATCTATCTCAAATCACTTGCTCTGGGGGAAGCCACTTGCTCCATGGAGCAGTCCCACATGATGAGGATCCAAAGCCCAACAATAGCCATGTGAGTGAGCCTTGGTGGAAGCAAATCCTCCAGTACCAGTCAGGACTTGAGATAACCACAGCCCCTTGAGCCAGAACTACCCAGCTAAACTGCTCCAAATTCCTGACCCTGAGAAAGTGTCAGATAATAAATATTGATTACTGGGCAATGCTTGTGGCTCAGTGAGTAGGGCACCAGCCTTATATACCAAGGGTGGTGGGTTCAAACCCGGCCCTGGCCAAACTGCAACCAAAAAAAAAAAAATAGCTAGGTGTTGTGGCAGGCACCTGTAGATTACAATTAGACTCTGTCTCTAAAAGAAATAAGTAAATAAAAATAAATGTTGATTACTTTAAGCTACTATGTCTATCAAGTTGGTGGCAAAACTGCACAGCTAATAATTATTTCAGTGACTTCCAAACACAGCATTTTTCTTTCTTTTTTTGAGACAGAGTTTCACTTTGTTGCCCTCAGTAGAGTACTGTGGCATCACAGCTCACAGCAACCTCCAACGCTTGGGCTTAAGCGATTCTCTTGCCTCAGCCTCCCAAGTAGCTGGAACTACAGGTGCCGGCCACACCCCCGGCTATTTTTAGAGATGAGGTCTCACTCTGGCTCAGGCTGGTCTCAAACTCATGAGTTCAGGTGATCTATCCACCTTGGCCTACCAGAGTGCCAGGATTAGAGGTGTGAGCCACCGTGCCAGCCCTGGAAAATTCTTCATCATAAAAGAGAATTTAAGCTAAGAAAGAATGACAGAATTACAAAATCATCATTTCATGAAGGATAGATAGTCTGAGTTATGGAAATGCTTTATATCTTAATCTAAGTGCTGGCTACATGGTTCTGTAATATGTAAATATTCAGCAAGCTTTTCACTTGTTATTTATACATTTTATTGTAAGTAGTTAAATTAAATGTCAATTTAATAATTATATCTCAATTTTAAAATTATAGCTCAATTTTTAAAAATCACCATTGTGCTTTCCAATGAGGTGTAATTGTGCCTTCCAGTGAGGAAGTACACAGCACCCTCTGAAATATCTGTGCCAAGAAATTGAACCTGAATCTAATCAAGCCTCCAAATGTAAGTGCTAGCTTTCAGGACATAAAGGGAACAGAATAACGTGTTAAATGATACTGACAGGCTACAACCAGATGAATGTAAAATGTAGGACGTTCTATAGGATAAATGACATGGTTTATTCAGTGAGTAAGTGATATAAAAGAAAAAAGAAAGGGGGAAGATGGCATCTTAAAGGATGTTTTGTGCAGAATACCTAAAACTAGGAAATCTATAATGAATGAAAATATATTTCTCACAGTTCTGGAAGCTGGCAAGTCCACAATCAAGGCACCAGCATCTGGTGAGGGCCTTCATGCTGTTATCATTCCATGGTGAAAGATGGAAGAGCAAAGAAAGAAAAGGGGCCTAACTCCTCCTTTTATGAGGAATTCACTCTTGAGAGAATGGCATAAATCCATTTATTTATTATTTTTTTTTTTTTTGAGACAGAGTCTCAAGCTGTCGCCTTGAGTAGGGTGCGGTGGCTTCATAGCTCACAGCAACCTCCAACTCTTGGGCTCAATTGATCTTCTTGCCTCAGTTTTTGTGTTTTTAGTAGAGACAGTCTCACTTTTGCTCAGGAGGGTCTCAAACTCGTGAGCTCAAGCAATCCACCCGCCTTGGCCTCACAGAGTGCTAGGATTACAGGCGTGAGCCACCTCACCGGGTCTGGCATTAAACCATTTACAAAGACAGAACCTCCATGGTCTGATCCTCCCTTTTTTAGGTCCTACCTCCCCAAACCATCACATTAGGGATTATTCCATCACAACATTTTTTGGAGGACATATTCAAACCATAGCAGAAGGGTTATAGTTTAAAAGAGATTTAAGAAACATATTAACCAAAACAATATGTGGACACTGTTTGGATCATGATTCAGACAAACCAATTATAAAAAGCCATTTTTGAGACAATCGGGAAAATTAGAACACAGATCAGGAATTCGATGATATTAAAAAAATTAGTCTTAATTTTATTGGGTATGATAATGGTATTGTGTTCTTTAAGTCTGTATTTTTTAAGTACTTAAGTAATTGTAGCTGAAATTATGTGATTTGATGTAAAGTACTCCAGAGGAAGTATGTGGAAGCAAGAAAGGCATAGTGATAATAATTGCTGAAGTTGAGTGAGGGATAAACTTGGACTCACTAAACTGTTTTCTTTATTTTGCGTATGTTATCAAGTTGTTAACTGCTGCATAATATTCCCCAGTCAATTAAGTTATTGAGCCACTCTGCTACTGGCTAGAGTCTGAGGATGGGATTCAAGCCATGTTTCTGTTTTGCCTGCAGCTGTTAGAGGTTGTGTGCATGTAGGGGGTAGGGAGGGAGACTGCCTGTGTGGGGGAGGTGGAAGGAACGTAAGCTCCCCTTTGTTCTTCCTCATTCCTTCTTGCTAGCTTTCTGCTCGGGTCAGTCCCTCCTCCACCACCCACTTTGGGGATATTTCTTCACCCTGCGCCAGAACTGTCTTGCCTGGGTCTGCAGCTGAGCTCTGGTGGCAGTTCTCCCACACTCACAGACCAGCCTCACAGCACCTGTCTCATAAACACCAGCATGAGGTGAGCAGCTCCCCTCCTCAGGGGCCTGGGTTCCAGTCCTACGGAGCCCCTCTTCCAAGCTTCTAAACTGTAATAATTTCATCCTCTTTCCTTCATTCTGCCGGCTCTTCTTTCCTTGATACCTTTGAGTTCTTCTTTTATCCTTTGACTGATTTACTTTACAACTTTATGCCTAGCTTTTTTTTTTTTTTTTTTTGAGATGGCGTCTCTGTCGCCCTGCGTAGAGTGCCTGTGTGGCATCAGTGTAGCTCACGGCAACCTTGGTCTGTAGAGCTCAGGTGATCCTCCTGCCTCAGCCTCCCTAGTAGCTGGGACTACAGGCACCCGCCACAATGCAGGTCTGTTTTTAGGGACTGAGTCTCATTCTTGCTCAGGCTGGTCTGGAACTCGTGAACTCAAGGGAGCCACCTGCTTTGGCCTCCCAGAATGCTGGGATTACAGGCTTGAGCCACTGTTCTGGGCCTAGTTTACATTTTTTGTATTAAATTCTGTCTGTTCACGTAACTAATGTGGGTCAGCGCAGTGGCTCACACCTGTAATCCCAGCACTCTGGGAGGCCAAAGCAGGTGGATTGCCTGAGCTTTGGAGTTCAAGAACAGTCTGAGTAGGAGTGAGACTCCAGGGCAGCGCCCATAGCACCATGGTTACGCACCCACCCCCAAGCACCAAGGGTGGAGGGTTCGAACTCAGCTCGGCCAGCTAAACATCAATGACAACCACAACAAAAAAATAGCTGGGCGTTGTGGCAGACATCTGTAGTACCAGATACTTGGGAGGCTGAGGCAAGAGAATCGCTTAAGCCTAAAGAAGAGTTTGAGGTTGCTGTGAGCTGTGACACTACAGCACTATATGGAGGGCGACATAGTGAGACTCTGTCTCAAAAAACAAAATAAATAAATAAAAGAGTGAGACTTCGTCTCTTAGTAGAAAAATTAGCCTGGTGTTGTGACAGGCGCCTGTAGTCCCAGCTACTCTGAGTCAGGAGGATCACTGGAGCCCAGGAGTTTGAGGTTGCTGTGATCTATGATTGCACAGCTCTCTAAACTGGGCGACAGAGAGAGACGCTGTCTCAAAAACAACAAAAATCCTAATGTGGCTTCTGTCTCCTGACTAGACCCTCATAATTACACCGATTCCCCATCAGTCATTGGTGAAGGCTGCTTCCAGGGAGCATTAATTCTCTAGCACATGGGTGGCAAAGCTGACTCCAGCAGTCAAGCAGGCGCCTGTAGCCAGAGAAAGCCCTCAGGCAAACTAATGCAGGAGCTAGCAGTTGGAAGTTGGGCCAGTGTGTGCTAACTTGGTAAGAAAGAAGGGAACAAGGGTGGCAGACATGATGGTGTTTGTTACACAGGCAAATGGCCTTTAAAAAAATTAATTTCTAGCTTGGCACCTGTGGCTCAAGTGGCTAAGTTGCCAGCCACATACACCTAAGGTGGTGGGTTTGAATCCAGCCCAGGCCTGCCAAAACAACAATGATGGCTGCAACCAAAAAATAGCCGCACGCTGTGGCGGGTGCCTGTGGTCCCAGCTACTTGGGAGATGGAGGCAGGAAACTTGCTGGAGCCCAGGAGATGGAGGTTGCTGTGAGCTGTGATGCCACATCACTCTACCCAGGGGGACAGCTTGAGGCTCTGTCTCCAAAAAAAAAATTAATTTCTAATTACACAAGCATTCATTATCCTTGAAAGACATTTTGTTACTAAGCATAAAGCTGAAGTCTTCTCAGTCACCATCCCCGATATCTCTCACTTCATTCCTCCCCAGGCAAAGGTAACCACCATCAGTTATCATTTACAAGTGCTTTCCTGCTCATTGAAATAGACATGGCATTATTTTGTAGGTGTTAGGACTTTATTTTATAACATACTTATCTTCTTGCAATTTACTTTATTCATGAAAGTTTGTCTTAGAAGTTAAGATGTATAGATCCATCTCATTCTTTTTAACTGCTGCATAATATCCCCCACTACATGTATGCCATGGTTTATTTCATTCTTGCCCTGTGTTCAGTATTGCAAAAATTCTGTGATTAATATCTGCATCCCTGTGTCTTTGTACCTATTTAAGGGTGTGTCACTATAGTAGATACAGGCTAGCAGAAATGCTGGGTCACTGTATTTTAAAAACTGCATTAGACATTAAAAATGGTGGTATGTCTCCAGGTACTTTGGAGGCTGAGGTGGGAGGATCTCTTGAGACCAAGAATTTGAGGTTAAAGTGCACTGTGATCATGCCTGTGAAAAGCCATTGTACTCTGGCCTGGGTGACAGAATGAGACAGACTTGGGCGGAATGTAGGAGGACAGAGGAGAAGCAGAGTCTTCTAAAATTTAGTTCCAATTTCCAAGCATACTAGGAGAGGGCTGGTGCCCTTCTTGCTATAGGACTTGCCGTAGCTGCTGAAGCCTCCATTTCCCATCTGGTGCTGCTCTGGGCTCCTTTAGCAGAAGATAGCACAGGGAAAGAGAGCTGTTTATCACAACCACCCACACCCCACGTGCCTTCCACAGTATCCCATTGCTCAAGAGGCCACCAGGACAGAACTACAGAATTCTGTAGGGGAAACCAGTACCTTAACAGAGCTGTTGGAGTGGACATAGTGTCTGTGGTATGCAGCTGAGAGTAGAGTCTCACAGAGACTGTGGAGTGGACTTGTTTCTCAGTACATGTGACAACCCCTAGCAAGTTCTGGAAATAGCTAGGTGCACTTTGTGGTGTGACAAGGCAATTAGGTTACAACTAGCTTTTATTTTATGCCACCAGCAGTGGACATGGATGCCTCTGGGAGTGGTGTCTACAGGAGGGAGGCTACACAGTTTTTTTCAGTTACCCATAAAAATACCTGGGGCTGGGATCCATGATGTTCTTTGCAATATGACTATTTGAAAAAAATTATGTTTTAGTCAGAGGAAACATCAAAGGCAAAGGTGGAGGTGTGTTTATTTTTTTTTATTTTCATTTTTTTTGAGACAGTCTCACTATGTTGCCCTTGGTAGAGTGCTATGGCATCATAGCTCACAGCAACCTCAAACTTTTAGGCATAGGGTGGCACCTGTGGCTCAAAAGGGTAGGACACCTGCCCCATATGCCAGAGGTGGCAGGTTCAAACCCAGCCCTGGCCAAAAAAAAAAAAAAAAGTTTTAGGCTTAAGTGATCCTCTTGCCTCAGCCTCCCAAGTAACTGCGACTACAGATGCCTGCCACAATGCCTGGCTTTTTTGTGTTGTTGTCATTCTTATTTAGCAGGCCCGGGCGGGTGCATGTGGCTGGCACCCTAACCACTGAGCTATGGGCGCCGAGCCTGGAGGTGTGTTTGTTGTGTTAAAGGAATGGTAAGGAGGCTGGGTGGAACAGAGGGAGTGGTGGAGGGAGAGTAGAGAATGAAGTCAGAGAGATAATGATGGGCTTGGAGATTGCCTCAGCTTTCACAGATCACTTTTTTTTTATTGTTGGGGATTCATTGAGGGTACAGAGAACCAGGTTACACTGACTGCATTTGTTAGGTAAAGTCCCTCTTACAATTGTGTCTTGCCCCCAAAAGGTGTGGCACACACCAAGATCCTTCCTTCCCTCTCTCTGCTCTTCCTTTCACATTTTTTTTAATTGTTGGGGATTCATTGAGGGTGCACAGAACCAGGTTACATTGATTGCTTGTGTTAGATAAGGACCCTCTTATAATTGTATCCCTGGCCCAAAAGGTGTACCACACCCCTTGTCCCCCCACCCACTACCTCCTTCCCTTTCTCAGCTCTCCCCATCCCCACCCCCACCATGTACTAGGACATTAATTGTCCTCATATTAGAATTGAGTACATAGGATTCTTGTTTCTCCATTCTTGTGATGCTTTACTAAGAATAATGTGTTCCACTTCCATCCATGTTAATACAAAGGATGTAAAGTCTCCATCTTTTTAATGGCTGAATAGTATTCCATGGTATACATTTACCACAGCTTGTTAATCCATTCCTGGGTTGGTGGGCATTTAGGCTCTTTCCACATTTTGGTGATTGTAAATTGAGCTGCAATAAACCGTCTAGTGCAAGTGTCCCTGTAGTAAAAGGATATTTTTTTCTTCTGGGTCGATGCCCAGCAATGGGATTACAGGACCAAATGGGAGGTCTAGCTTGAGTTTTTTGAAGGTTCTCCATACTGCCGTTCAAAAAGGTAGTATTAGTTTGCAGTCCCACCAGCAGTGTAAAAGTGTTCCCTTCTCTCCACATCCATGCCAGCATCTGCGGCTTTGAGATTTTGTGATGTGGGCCATTCTCGCTGGGGTTAGATGATATCTCAGGGTGGTTTTGATTTGCATTTCTCTAATAATTAGGGACACTGAGCATTTTTTCATCTGTTAGCCATTCATCTGTCTTCTTTAGAGAAGGTTCTATTCATTTCTCTTGCCCAGTGATATAAGGGATTGTTGGTTCTTTTTATGTTTACTGATTTGAGTTCTCTGTAGATCCTAGTTATGGAGCTCTTGCCTGATTCAAAATATGCAAATATCCTTTCCCACTGTGTAGGTTGTCTATTTGCTTTGGTTGTTGTCTCCTTAGCTGTACAGAAGCTTTTCAGTTTCATTAAGTCCCATTTGTTTATTTTTGTTGTTGTTGGGATTGCCACAGCAGTCTTCCTCATAAAGTCCTTTCTGAGGCCCATAGCTTCCAGTGTTTTCCCCACACTTTCTTTGAGGATTTTAATTGTTTCGTGCCTTAGATTTAGGTCTTTTATCCATCTTGAATCAATTTTTGTGAGTGGAGTAAGGTGCAGGTCCAGTTCCAGTCCTTTACATGTGGATATCCAGTTCTCCCAGCACCATTTACTGAATAAGGATTCTTTCCCCCAGTGTATGTTCTTGTTTGGTTTATCAAAGATTAGGTGGCTGTAAGATGTTTGTTTTGTCTCCTGGTTTTCTATTCTGTTCCAAATGTCTATGTCTCGGCTTGGCACCTGTAACACAGTGGTTACAGCACCAACCACATACACCGAGGCTGACGGGTTCCAAACCGGACTGAGCCATCTAAATATCAATGACAACTGCAACAACAACAACAACAACAAAACTGGTAAATTCCAAAAAAAAAAAAAGTATGTCAAATGTCTATGTCTCTATTTTTGTGCCACCAGTCAGATCACTTATTGCTGAAAAGTTTGTTTTATACTTTGCTTTTTCAGACCAGGTTCTTAGTTTCTTTGTGAATTTAATTTTTTTTTTTTTTTGCAGTTTTTGGCCAGGGCTGGGTTTGAATCCGCCACCTCTGGCACGTGGGGTTGGCGCCCTACTCCTGTGAGCCACAGGCGCTGCCCTCTTTGTGAATTTAATTCCTTCAAAACCACGGAAGATCTATTTGCTTATAGATAGTCCATGTGCTGTAACCATATCCAAAGTTCTTTCCTAGATATAGTTGTCCATTCACCTTTAAGTAGTATTTGTTCCCATGCTTCTCTCACTTTTCAAATTAATAGTGGCTTCCTTGATGTCATCGCAAATAGGACAGTACCTCTCTTAATCTGATTTTTGCTTTAGGGAGTGGTCCCTCTGTTTAACTGCGGGGTCACAATGGGCCATTGTGTCAAGTGGTCAACTAGTTCCTAAGCAGCAGCATGGTGGCTGACAATGTTGCAGCTCTGAGTCTGGCTTGCTAGACTGCTATGGATTTGGGGTAATAGATAATGAGGCCAAATGGATTAAGATGGTATATTAATTACAGAGATAACATAAGCAAGATCAGCATGGTGTCAGCTTCCCATGTCCCTAGTCTCACAGGATGACACAGAACCTGAGGAGCCAAATGACAAACTACCCAAGTAGTAAGTTACTCTGCTGTGGAGAAGCTAGTTATAAACTATAGCCTAGCAGTTTTATAGAGTGCCATGGAAGTCTGTAGCTGTACCCTTGGTGGGAAGGGTTGCCTCCTTAAAACCAGTGAAATGGATGAGAAACAGCCTTGTAGCATTCTCCCACAAGATAGGGACAAGAAACTGCCTTGCAGCAGCTCTCTGTTCTTATCTCTTCTTGTTCTAGGAGGAATCACAGGGCATTCCGCCAAGACTCAGGTCAGACTGCAGTCAACCCTTGCTCATGTGGCCCCCATGAAGACATGCAAGGTCACCAGCATGTCACAATGGAGCCATTCTCCTACACTTTGTTACACAAAGCCTTTTTTGGTCTTTTCTCTTACTATTTGAGAGGCAGAAGCTGTTACCTTTTCTTTTTTTTTTTTTTTGAGACAGAGCCTCAAGCTGTCCCCCTGGGTAGAGTGCCGTGGCATTACAGCTCACAGCAACCTCCAACTCCTGGGCTCCAGCGAGTCTCCTGCCTCAGCCTCCCAAGTAGCTGGGACCACAGGCG
>CAUYTI010092436.1:0-89256 GCA_963575145.1 Galago senegalensis | reverse complement strand
CCATGCTAAGGGACTCTACGGGATGGGCGACAATGGGAAGGGAATGGACCCAAAGAAGGGTAGGGAAGGGATATGAAATGAAGGGAGAAAGGGATCCAAAGGGAAGGGATGAAGGGAAGGAATGAAGGGACATGAAGGGACGCTTAGGGAAGAGACAAAGGGACACGAAGGTAACCGAAGGGAAGGGATGAAGGGGGACGAAGGGACCCGAGGGGAAAGGATGAAAGGACATGAAGGGAGGGAATGAAGGGACACAAAGGGACCTGAAGGGAAGGAATGAAGGGACATGAAGGGACCCTAAGGGAAGGGATGAAGGGGGATGAAGGGAAATGAAAGGACCCGAAGGGAAAGGAGGAAGGGAAGGAATGAAGGGATATGAAATGACCCAAAGGGAAGGTACGAACTGACATGAAAGGACCTGAAGGGAAGGGACGAAGTGACCTGACAGGACCATCCTAAGGGACTCAAATGGGATGGGTGACAATGGGAAGGGCAGGGAAGGGAAGTGACCTAAGGAAGGGAAGGGACATGAAGTGACCAGAGAAAGTGATCTGAAGTGAAGGGATGAAGGGACACGAAGGGAAGGAAAGAAGAGGCATGAAGGTACCTGACTGGAAGGGACGAAGGGACATGAAGGTACCCGAAGGGAAGGAATGAAGGGACACAAAGGTACCCGATGGTAAGGAATGAAGGGACATGAAGTTACCTGAAGGGAAGGGATGAAGAGACATGAAGGGACCCGAAGGGAAGGAATGAAGAGACACGAAGGGACCTGAAGGGAAGGGACGAAGGGACACGAAGGTACCTGAAGGGAAGAAATGAAGGGACACCTATGGACCCGAAGGGAAGGGACGAAGGGATACGAAGGGATATGAAGGGGCCCGAAGGGAAGAGACGAAGGTACACGAAGGTAACCGAAGGGAAGGGAAGGGAACCAGGGGACACGAAGGGACCCGAAGGGAAGGATGAAGGGATACGAAGTTACCTGTAGGGAAGGGACGAAGGGACCTGAGGGGAACCGAAGGAAAGGAATAAAGGGATACAAAGGGACCCGAAGGGAAGGGATGAAAGGGACATGAATGGAAACTATGAAGTAACCTGACAGGACCACCCTAAGGGAATGGACCCAAGGAAGGGTAGGGAAGGGAAGTGACCCAGGGAAGGGAAGGGACACAAAATGACAGGAGGAAGGGACCTAAAGGGGAGGAACAAGGGACATGAAGGGACCCGAAGGGAAGGCAGGAAAGGACTGGGGGGACTGGACGAAGGGAGTCAACAGGATGGGAGAGGATGGGAAGGGAAGGGACCCAGGGAAGGGAAGAGATGGGAAGGGCCTCAGAAGGGAAGGCATGAAGGGATCCAAAAGGAAGGGACGAAGGGACCCGATAGGACCGGTGAAAGGGGAGGAGAGGGGAGGGAAGTGACAGGAAGGGACCCAGGGATGGGAAGCGACCAGAGAAGGGAAGGGACTGAGGGAAGGGAAGAGACCCACGGAAGGGTAGGAAAGGGAAGGGACCCAGGGAAGGGTAGGGAATGGAAGGGACCCAGGGAAGGGAAGGGAAGGGACAGGAAGGGACTCAGGGAAGGGAAGAGACCTAGGGAAGGGAAAGGACACAGGGAAGGGAAGGGACCCAGGGAAGGGAAGAGATGGGAAGGGACTCGGAAGGGAAGGCACGAAGGGATCCAAAAGGAAGGGACGAAGGGACCCGATAGGACCGGTGAAAGGGGAGGAGAGGGGAGGGAAGTGACAGGAAGGGATCCAGGGATGGGAAGCGACCAGAGAAGGGAAAGGACCCAGGGAAGGGTAGGGAAGGGAAGGAACCTAGGGAAGGGAAGGGAAGCAGGGAAGGGAGGGGAAGGGACCCATGGAAGAGAAGGTACCTGAAGGGAAGAAACGAATGGACCCGCAGGGACCTGAAGGGAAGGCATGAAGGGACGGGACAAACGGACGGAAAGGAAGGGATGAAGGGACCCGAAGGGATGGGACACAGGGACCCGATGGAACTGGAGGGGAAGGGAAGGGAAGAGAAGGGATCCAAGGAAGGGTAGGGACCCAGGGAAGGGAAGGGACCCAAAATGAAGGGACAAAGGGACACAAAGGGAAGGGAGAAGGGACCCAAAGGGATGAAGGGACTGGGAGGGAGGGAGGAAGGGCGGAAGGGAGGAAAGGACCAGAAGGGAAGGGACGAAGGGACCTGAAGGGAAGGGAGGAAAGGACCCGAAGAGAAGGGACGAAGGGATCCAAAGAGACCCAAAGGGACCCGAAGGGAGAGTACAGAGGGACCCGAAAGCAGGGACGAAAAGGGATGAAGGGACCTGACGCGATGGGATGGGAGAAAGGGAAGAGGAGGAGAGGGGATGGAAGGGGAACAGAGAGGAGGGAAGGGAAGGGGAGAGGAGGGGAGGGAAGGGAAGGGACCCAGGGAAGAGAGGGGACAGGAAGGGACCCAGAGAAGAAAAGGGACCTGAAGGGAAGGGACAAAGGGACCCAAAGAGACCTGAAAGGAAGGGACTTGACGGGAAGGGACCCATGGAAGGGAAGGGAGGATGGGGCGGAACTCAGAGAAGGGAAGAGACCAAAGGGAGGGGAGGGGAAGAGAGGGGAGGGGAGGGGAGGGGAGGGAAGGGAAGAGAAGGGAAGGGAGGCACGAAGGAAGGGATGAAGGGACCTGAAGGGACACAAAGGGAAGGCATGAAGGGACCCAAGAGGTTGAGGTTGCTGTGAGCTGCAATGCCACAAGACTCTACCAAGGGCGGCATAGTGTGACTCTGTCCCCAAAATAAAAAGAATCATCATGTTAGCATGTCATACTTTATAATCAATTTATTTTTGGAGGATGATTAGCATGATTATTTATGTCAGGTATAGGTACTTCAGTTATTGTCCTGGTTAGAGGATGAGGGTTGAGAGGATTTGGAAATATTGGTGTTAGATCTTGAAAACACCTTTGACAGAACTGATGCTACCTTCTTCATCATTTCAGAGCCCTGCTTGGAGGTGCTGGGCTTAGCATCTGTGAAAAAAAAATCAAAAAAAATATGGATTTTCATTGGACTTTCTAATTGAGGCTGTCACTCTAGCAGACTGATAGTTTAAGATTCAGAAAGAAACATTTCTAGATAACTTATGGTCTTTAAGGTGCTTTCCCTAAGAGTATTTGCTCTTTTTTCACACTGTTGTAAAAGAAACAGGAGAGTAGACAGTGAGACCAGATGCCTCACCTGAGGTCTCATAGGCAGAAAGTGGCCAGGCCAGGTTGGCACTGGGGCCACATTTGTACTCCTTGAATCCTGATGCTTTTCTGGCCAGCTCTGCAGAGCCTGCTTCCCTCAGCCTAGCACATGACTGAAAAAGCTTAATGAGCTGATTTTATATGAAAAGGTACATTTCAACTCAAGTGTGGGCATCCATTTCAGAATGTTGAGGTGAAAGCACAAGTGCATTTAAAAAGGCCATCATTTCTCAACCGCTTTGGGTAAATTTTCAGGTGACTGACCACAAGTGATCTGTTTGGTGTGTGAGCTCTAAAGGACTTGTGTGGTCTCCACTTGGACCCATCTTTATGCACCACTTGTTTTGTGCATAGGGCTCTTAAAAGCCTATCATAGTTCATGGCAACAAAATGACTACTGTATCTTTAAGGACAGAAATAAACTTTTATCTACATTGCTGATGCATCAAAACGAGATGTGATATCACATGAAAAGACACAGGGTCATAAAGCACATACTTTCTTATTTCCAGTTAAAGATTATATTCTCTTGTACTGCTTGCAGTTGCCTAGTTTTTATCTTCTCTAACAATATACCTTTGGGAACCTCAAGAATCTAGGGTTTCAGCTAAAGTAGCAGATAGCAAATTTACCCTCAAATGAAGAGGGGAAGAGTTTAGCTTTCAAATTAATAATGTCATACTGGAATGTGCTTTTTTCTATCGTGAGCAAATTAGCATGAGTTTGACCATTTGTGAATTTCTTTTTCCTGCCATTATCAGAGAAAAAAATGGGTTATTTTAATTGATAGCGTCTGCCCAGTGAGTTCATGTAGTGTGCGGAATGTAGGGGTTGGGAGGAGGGGTTTAGTTTTCCCTGTCCAACTAAAAGTACAGAGAATGTGGTTTCTACTGGTTGCTTGGTCATACAGTTGGAAACATGGATGGTATATTTTTACTTGGCATTGAACTCTTCAGGTTGCCCTTGGCCACTGCCCAATTCTGGGATGCAGTGGTGACCAGATGTAGCCCCAGGCTGGTGGGAAGAAAGTGTATGGGATGAATACCGTAAGCCCTGTATATACAAGGGCTTACAATATGGCGAGTTATTTCACCTCCATGTCATTTCCTTGTCAGTGAAATGGAGATAATAGTTTGAAAGGTAGATGTGAGAAAAACACTTATTAGAATGCCTGGCACATAGCTGGTAATGGACAAATGTTACTTCCAGTAGCTGTCACCCCTCTGCTGTGAAGATCAAGTCAGGAACTGCATAATAACCTATAAATCACAATCTATATACACAGTAGGTAATGTACTTTCAACCCTACACTGGTGGTGGGTGGAGATGATGCAAGGCAGGGAGGATGAATTTTAAAAAGTCTAGATATATAATGATATAAGTGAGAGCTATATTACATAATGATATACACTTTGTACCTTCAATGTCATCTTTTGAAGAACGTGTATTGGCAAAAATACTTTCACGTTGAAAGAGGGTGAAGAACTGCCAAGACAAAAGTGAAATACTATATCAGGTCTCTCTCCTTTGTTTGACAGCAAACCTAGAAATACCTAGAAACCTTCAAGAGATTGAGCACAACCACTGCGGCACCCTACTCAGTAATCTCTGTGCTCTGCAGTCTCACAGAATTCTGAAGCTTTGGCTGTTCCTAAGCTTGACTTCTCACTACTCTCACCAATATGACACTCAGGATGGGCCCCGGACTTGGATGCAGACCTTGGCTGCCCCTATGGAATCATTCAAGGGCTTAGGTATCACAGGTCACACAAAAATGCCAGCCATGCCTGCCTCTCCCTCCTGGGGCCTGGAAAAAATTGGGGTTCTTCTCTGAGTAAAGATAATGATAGGGGAGGCCTGAAGGGGAGAGCTGGAAAACAAATGTCCATTTTACCACCCCAATCTTATTTTAACAAATTCTGAGTAATTTTAAGGTCTGATGCAAGAAAGTGGCAGGTGGGGCTACAGGGCGGTAAAGGTGGTGGTATATGGGGGGTAGGGCCTCAGAGCTGTGTTTTCCTCTGTGGACTTTTATCACCTATGGGAATGCAGAGGCAGGATGGTCCCAGAAGGGACCCAAATAGGTGAAAGCAGGTGGCTGGTCTATAGGGTAGCCACTCTATGGTGGTAGCAGTTCAAAAGGAAGTGGAAAATCATTGAAGTAAGGCCTACACATATGTGAGATGAGAGAAGTGTGTTTTATATTGACTGTGCAGAAAGTGGAGTATTATTTAAAAGTTTGACTCCAGCTCTTTCAGGAGGATTTGAAGCAGCTTATAGATTAAGAAATTTCAAAGTAAGATACAGGGATAAACTTGGACAGGGAAAATATAAAGCGGTGGTTCTCAACTCTGGCTGCACAGAAGAATCACTTGGAGAAATTTAAAGAATACACACGCTTGGGCTTCACTCCAACTGAACAGGACATCCTGAGGGTACAACAGATATTGGTCTGTATTTTAAATCACCCAGGTGGCTCTAATATGCAGCCAGGTTGAGAAGCCAGAGGTACAGATGCTATCAAATCCCTGACATGAGTAGATTAAGTCAGCGGGTCAAAGCGTTGGCTGTATATTACAATCACCTGGAGAGCTTTTAAAGTCGCCACTGTCTGGGCTGCAGCCCAGATCAATTGAATCTGAGTTCTGGGGGTATGAAGGAGGCTGGCATCAGTTGTTTGTAAAGTTTGCCAGATGGTTTTGATGTGCAACCAGGGTTGAGAAGCTCTGCTCTGTGTATAGTTCATAAATCAGATTCATGGGGAACTCCTGATGTAGAAACAAAACTTGGCTCCAGCAGCTAAAGCATTAGTCCACTCAACAAACGTCTCTTGAGGGTTTACTCTACATCAGTCACTGTGTTAGGTGCTGGGGATGTATGAATGAAACAGACCAAACTCTTGCTTTTCATGTACCTTATACATATTCAAGTAAATATATCTTTATTTGAGAGTGAGGGCAGGAATTTTTGTCTGCTTTGCTTACTGCTGAATTTCTAGTGCTTGGCATGTAGGAGGCACCTGATAAACAACTGTTGAGTGAATGAATGATAGACTAAATGGTGAATTGATGCTATAAAGAAACATAAAGCAGGATTGGGGAAATACACCTGTAGTTGTGTGTGTGTGTGTGTGTTTATTTTACATGTGGGTGGTAAGGGAAGGCCTCACTGAGGTGACTTGGGAGAGAAGACTAAAGGAGATGAGTTAAGCCACATAGCTACCTGAGGGTAGAGAGTTCCTGGCAGAGGAAGTGAAAATGTAAAGGAACAGTAAGGAGGTCAGTGTGGCTGGAGTGCCCTGAGGTGGGAACATGCTTGTCATGTTAGAGGAGCACTAAGGAAGTCAGTGTGGGTGGAGTAGAGTGACAGAGCAGTGATGGGGGGAGGGGAAGTGGTAGGCAGCCTCTGCAGGGCCTTGGAGACTACAGTAAGGACTTGGGCAGTAAGGGAAACAAAATGGCCTCTATTTTGTGTGTTTGATACTGGTATATATACTCATATATATGCAGGGACTACTTGCCTGGAGCTAAATACTAGTAGGAAGGTCTGTGGCATTCAATAAAGCATGCTGAGTACCTAAACGGAGCATTCCTTTTTACTATAGTTTCACAAAGAAAAAAAAAAAACAGCATTGAGATCAACAAAGAAAGTCTAGACAAACCAGGGAATCACCTCGGCAAAAGGAATAGCCTGGCAGCCAGCCAGACTGGAGAGTCTGCCTCTCCTCTTTATAGACTTACATGGAAATTGTGGTCTCTAAGTAAAGCTTGAGGTTGTCAAATTGGTGTTATTATTGATAAATGTGAAATGACTAGAAAATCTGTGGTGGTGGTGAGGGTTGTGTGTACATGCCAGGAGGGAGATTAAAGTGAACTAAGAGGAAAGTGAAAATGACATAAAACAGAGGAGGATCTGTAGCATCAGGCCTCATGGGAGTCTTCCGCAGAAGGCTTAGGGATCACACCAATCAGTGGGCCAGTCTTTTGGAAAGCTGCCTATAAAGGGCTAGCCCTCAGGGACATTGGAAAGCTGTTGGATTTAGCATCCATTTCCCTCAAGTGATGCCCTTTCCTTTCCCAGAATCAGTTCCCTCTCTGCCTCCACCAGCCCTTTACCTGGTCTGCCTGTGAGTGTCAGGTGACTCACTCCCTTCTGGATTTTCCCCAGAGGGTACAGAAACAGAACTGATAAGTGAAACTGTACTAGGGGGCTAAGGGCCAACTGTGGCTTACTCTGTGACTTAACTTAAAGGTGAAGTCTTTGATGAAGGGATTTTCAGGCCCCAGAAGCCAGCCACAGCTGGGAGAGATTTGGTTATAGGAAGGTTTGAGTGAACAAGAAAGTGCTTCCAGAGACACCTGGCAGCACACCATACTGGTGATCTCCCTTATGTTACCTTGACAACCGAGTCATTTCTGTCAGGGCTCCGCTACATCACAATAAGGGGCCACTGAAAAATACTTACCTTAACACTTTTTGACTTGTCTGGATCTAGATCCGTAAGACTTTCTGTGATCAAACACAATATAGGAAAACAGTTATTCCTGACACATGTAGAGATTATTGGCATAAAAAATAATCTCAGTACTTTTATATCAAAGAATTGTAGAAATGAGGCAAACAGTAATAGCTGAAAGAAGTGAGATCCCTGGAATGCTGGGTACAGCTCTTAGCTCTTTCCTCAGACCCTGGGAAAGATGGAGTGAGATGTGGTAGAAGGAGCACCAGCCAGAATGCCAAGGCAGCGAGGTTCTGCAGCCAGATGTGCATCCTTGCACAACCACTCATATTCTGTGCACCTCTGAGCAAATCATTTGTCAAATGAGAGAGGCTGTGGATGGTTTCTAAAAACCCTACCACTCTCTGGTCATAGTTAAAAAAAAAAATAGAAC
This sequence comes from Galago senegalensis, assembly GCA_963575145.1. Taxonomy (NCBI): domain Eukaryota; kingdom Metazoa; phylum Chordata; class Mammalia; order Primates; family Galagidae; genus Galago; species Galago senegalensis. The sequence goes on along the minus strand of CAUYTI010092436.1, from coordinate 81,131 downwards.
AAGTCTTCCAGCTAAAGGAATGGCAGGGAGGAAGGTGCTAGTTGTAGGAAATCATCATTTCCTGTGAAATATGGAGAGCACGAAGGCACCACGCTGAGTCTCAGGAGATGTCAATAGGCCATTGACTGAAATTCAGCCCAAGCAGATAGAAATGCCAGCGAGAGAGAACTTTAAAAAGACCCACGGCTAGGGAGGCAGTTGGTAGTAAAAAAGAGCAGTGGTCTTCACCTAGCTTTACTGCTTAAGAGATGGGTGACCACTGGCAACTTCTGACTTCGGTTTCCTCATCTGTGAAGTGGGGATATGACTACTATCTTATAAGAAGATGAAATAATGTGCATGTATTTGCTATGCATTTTATAAATATGTAATCATAAAGGACCAAGAAGAGAAGACTTTTATTGATATCCTTTGGGCCTAGGATTCTAGAAAAACCTGAATTGCCTCAAATATGAGGGAAATCCCATTAGATGAATTATCTGATGAAACATACTGCATATATTTGAACCAACTTTTTTGATGACTGAAGCTGCAAGGCTTCTGTCATCATTCCAAATATAGGATTTTAAGTGTCTAGGCTAAATGTACACCACTCCCTCCATAAATATCTTATTGAGTTCTAACAGAGACAAAAAAGTAAAGTGGGGTCCACCTTAGCAAGATTTAAATGTAAGTGAATAAATTTAGGTTTAATATTTAGCTTTAAAAGTTACATAAAGCAAGCATATACTTCTAAAGAGATGATTAAATCCTAGTAGCGTGATTATGGTTCCCACATAATCTATTGATGTGATGATGTGATAAACTCTTATTTCCTGGATAGTTCCCAGAGAAGCACAGTAACTATAAACTCATAATATACACCACATCCTCCATACCCAAATCATTAATGACATCTTAGTAGTGATTCAGATAAAGCGAACTGTTAATAGTTGGCTCATACATATTAACTAGTTAACCAACTTAGTAGTCCCCTATAGTAGCAGGTCAACTCACTGGAAACCCAGTATTAACTTCAGGTTTAACAATAGGAAAATTCATTGATGCAATGAACAAAGTCTCCTTTTTAATATTATCTAATTTAAATTAAGAAAAAAACCATCTAACCTTCTGTTATTTGGGCACTTGGATCTGTTCGAGGCTCGTCATCACTACTAAAAACAAAAAGCAAAAATCATTTCATTTTTTATGTATTTAATACATTAAAGCATACTGGTTAAGCTAAAGAACAATCTGCAAAGTCATGCACATAGAAGCAAACCTGGAATAATGTGTTGCTGAGTTCTTTAAGCAAATAAAAACGATTACTACATTGACTTTTATTTGGTCTTACACGCGCCTCCTTTTTTCCCCATGGATACAAATAATTGACAGTTGTCCACATTACTAATTCTGTATGTTAAATACATCACAAGGGGAGATAGGATCAATGGTGGGCTATGAGTAAACTCTAAAATGGCATCAGGTCAAAAAGGAATCTTAATTTTATAGTGCTAAGTAGAAAAAAAATGTAGTTACAACCAGGTAGATTTTATTTCTTATGCCCAATTTCTCCCATGATACAAAGTGCTACCATTCCCTGGGTTGTGAATATTCTTATAAATGGAAGAACATGTTTTGGCTATGCTAGAAAAAAAGTGTTTACCACAATGTAAGTCTACAATGTACTTGGTTCCTGTCTCTCCCCTATAAATACCACACAGTTCTACCTTTGCTCCAACAGCCTTTCCCAACTTGGATAGTGTAATGTACATCTTATCCATCCTTATTGTATCAGCTCAAACTCCACTGTTCTGGATAATTCTTCTCTGAATGTTGTACCTTACATTGCCCCTCCCTTCCTAGGATTCTTTTGGTAGCATCACACTTTTAAGCATTTAGGTACTTAAGGGAACTAAGTGAGAACCTCTCTGGGTGGGCCATGAGTGCAGGGATTGTTGTTGACTCAGTGCCTATCTCCCAGTTTCAAGAACCTAACGTATTAAAAACTTGATCTAACTGCATTATCTAGATCACTATACTAAAAACAGATCCCAGGCAAAGGAAGTAGAGGAAAGATAAATAGGAATGAGAGAGAAGATGAGGAGAGACCCAGGAAGTAGCCCCAGCAGGGAACCAGGGGAGGGAAGATTCAGGGACTAAATACTGGCTTCCTCACAGGCTTACTTGAAAGCTAATGCTTTCCAGAAACATCATTTTTATTTCAGATTTCTATTTTTTTAGCCAACTCATACTGCTTTAACTGACAGTACCTCGAAAATGAAGGCAAATCCTCTTCTGTATATGAGGAGGAACTCATAATTCTATGCATGAAGAAATACGTTGATTCTGTAGTGGATTTCATTTCTTCTACCTGGTAAAGAAAAGTAAGGTAAAGGGTTTACAATAAATCAAGCAAAATCTACTATAACATTTCCTGAGTTATCTACAGAGCTAGCATTTCTGACCAGGTGCACTGTGTTTGATCATGTAATCTCACATGGCTTCCCAGTTAAGTAGAGCAGAACTTGGTTAAGGCTACTGACCTAGTGAGCTCCTGAATTGAACAGAGTTTTATCTCTGTTCTTTCTTTCCTCTGGTTCACTGAAGCTTCTGGGTTAATCTGAGCATCACTGCAAATGGGTAATCCAGGCAATTATTTGACTAGGAAATTCGGAATCTATGTTTTCTCCAAACACATGGTATGTTACAACTTGTTGGGTAAGACCAACCCAAGAGGTCAGTGGGGCCCAGACTATCACTTGAGGGATATGGAACAAGGCACAGGACTTATGTGTCAAAGCAATAGTGGGGTTTATGGGCTGATTGCAGGAGGAATGGATTAACTTGCTATGCTTCCACAAATTGGCAAGTTGGAAAGGAAAACAGTTGGTTATGAAACTTGTCCAAAGGTCACATAACTAAAGGTGCAGAGCCAGAATTCTAACCTAGATAGGCTGAATTTGCATGAATCTTTTTACTTCTAGCCCATTTTTTGGTTCTGCTCACTGACACTGAGTTTCTGTACGCCAAACTTTTAATGAGTTTTTCCCAGCCAGAGTTCAAAAAAGTACCATGTTAAATAAATGGCTTGCATCTCTTCGAACTGGCTTCTATTTTCTGTTTTTCTTGTGCTCCCATCTAATCTAGGACTCTTCCCAGGATGTGTTTTTGCTTGATCAAGGCTCCTGGCTTAATTTCCCTCTTACTGGAAATATCAGAGTTGGGAAAGATTGTCTGAATCCAATTTCTTCCTACCTTACTAGGACTGTTGGTCAGACTCTCTGCCCTCTCCATAGAAATCCCATCACTGATAGTCACATTTCTCACTTACACTAAATGGTGTCCTTTTCCCCCCCAAAAGGAAGAGTCTGTGTTGGTTGTGGATTTTGTGGTAGCCACATTAAACCCAGAAAAAATTCTCCTTATTTTTGTGTCCCCAGGTTCCGGTGATTGAGGTGGGGATGGTTCAGTACTTTTTGTACTTACGCTGGATTTTTGATGCCAACTGTCGCTGGAAGACAGAAAATTTCTCATACTGCTCTTGTTCCTTCGTGCCTTGCAATAAGCCAGCCTGCTTGCAGTGGGCCTCATGTCTTCTTTTACTTCAAATAGGCCTTCAAAAAAGTCCCGTTTTATACAATCTTGTAAAACAACTTCATCTTCATCAGAAGAATAGCTGTCTTCTATTTTACTTTCTGGCTCTTCTTGATCTATATCATGAGCTACCAACCGAATGATAAGATCTTTTTTCTTGCGGACATCTTTTAACAGCTCAACTTTGGTGATGTCAGGCTTTATTAGATTTTGGAAAGAATTTCTACTAGAAACCTGGAATTGATGACACAAAGAATGTTAATAACACCTACCTCAGTAATTTCTCCTGTGGTTCTATTGCAATAAGGCAGTTTTCATATGGTTTCCAGTTTCAATTTAATGAAATTATGTATCTTTGAATGTTATACACTTATATATTTACAAGAAAAAATAAATGTACATCATAAGCAATATTTGCTAATTTATAAAATGTTTTCATATTCATAAATAATATCACTCCAGCCCAAAGAATAGAACCTAGTTAAGGTTCTTTTTTTTTTTTTGCTTCAGAGTGCACTTTTTACTTGCCAAGAAATGCCAAGTGCACAAATATTGTAATTACGTTCTATTTTTATCATTTACTTTAAAGGTTTGTAGCAGACTTAGCTATGCTAACATGTTTTTCTAAACTTCTTACTAGGGAAATAGTCATAGTATAATCTAAATACAGATATATCCATGAAAAAAAGACAATGAATTGGCTGACATGGAGTTTTTAAAATGATAAGAGCAAATTGTGAAGGCCTTGGAATATTTGCTCCATGCCCCTCTGTTCCTCGTTGTTTTAACATGTTTTCCAAAAGAAGATTCAATAAGCGAATCTCCATTTCTCCTCACCTCCCTAACTGAATGTCACTTCATTTTGCAAGGTTAAAGATGGCTCAAGGAAAAGACAGTTACAATTAAAGGAATGATGTTTCCCATTTCTACAGTCTTTGATGATGCCACAGAACCTTTAAATTAGAGTTATCAATCTCAGATGTCAATATCACTTTGTAAACATTGTAAAACAGCTGTTCAGATAAATATTGCTGTAAAGGAATATCTTTTGTGCAAAACAAAAAGAGGAACTTCTGTAAGAAATGGAAACAATCAATTTTGATTATCTGTGCTGGTGCAGGGGACCAGTGGGTCAAAACAACAACAACAGAAACAAAAACAAAAACAAAAACAAAAAACCCCCCAAAACATCATTTTCTATGGCTTTGGAATTCTTCACTGCATGGGCCTTTAATATGCACGTATCTGGTATGTTGGGAAGTTTTGCTACCTCAAAACAGCAAATGAACCTCCGTATTCCTGCCTGAGAAGCAGCCAGTAAGTTGTCTGAGTTCCTTAAACTCATTTGCTGTTCTTTCCAAATGTATCAAGAGCACCCGATTCTACTCAGTTGGGCAGGAACAAATGCATTCTGTAACCCTCCCGGAAGAAGGGAGTCATAGAAGGACAGCCAATTCTCACTAGCTACTCACTTTTTCACTGCTTTCTTTTGCACTTACCTCAAATGGCTTCACATTCAGTCGGCCCTTAGTATCCAACGAGGCGCGTCTGTCCCTCCTCTGTTCTGCAGCAGGTGAGTCTATCGAGTAACTCCTCCCATATATCGCCCCTTTCCTCAGTGTTTCTATGTTGTATCCAGTGCCAGCTAAACAATCCTTCTGCATTTTCTCAATAGTGTGCGTTTTTATAGAAATGACTCCTAAGTGCTCTGCAACAATGTGGGGATTGATATTGATTGGTCGTTTCCCACGGTGAGGAATTATTTTAACTGGAAGTTCCTCTTCAATTAAATCTTGATCTAACTCTTCTTGCTCTAGCTGAGGCTCTATTTTAATAGCATGCTTATTCAACCTTTGAATAATTCGACCAATGTCCAGATCACCAAATAAATTAGAAGATGAATTTCTCGAGCACATTGTTTCTAATGAACAATTTAAAACTTCGCTGATAATCAAAGAAGCCACCTTGTTAGGGAAGAAGTTTGTGCCTGTCATATGACTGTAAAGTTCTTCATGTGTTCCAAATTGTTGTAGTACATGATTATAAACAGAATCAGCAACCTGAGAAGTAATTTCTATTCTTTCTGGATTTAAGAAGTATTCTTCAGGATTAGCAGCTATAACACTAATGTTTTTCTTAGAGATTTCAGCTGTCACAGATTTTGTTAATTGAGATGTGACTTTATGTATCTCAGGCGTTGAGTTTGTAGTATCTTCGTTTGAAGCACTTGCCGATTTCACGATTCTAGCTAAAAACAAGGCCAATATTTCTTCTAAAAACATGGCATCTACCACAGCATCTTTTCTGGATGAAGCCTTTTCCTTCAGCTTAGGGTCATCAATACCCTTAACCACTTTTTCCAGAATTTTGGCAGCTTCCAGAACTAATTCTGTAGTTGATGTTTTTCCTTCCAGTTGTGGATGAAATTCTGAATTGCAAATTTCTCTCACCATTAAAAATCCAATTATATCAGACAAGACATTGCTCTTACCCATTAAGTCTTTATATACTGACATGTGTGAGCCAGAGTGCTTCAACACACTGTCATAAACAGAAGTAACTACTTTTTCAATAAGTGCACTGTCTGCCAAAGATACAGTAAATGATCCTGTTGCCTGTAGTACAACTTTAATATGACACTTAGACATATGTTCTTGGAATGAATTTAAGATTTTTGAGGTTATTTTCTGCATTTCAGAATTTAGAGACTTGTTTGGTTCTTTATACACTTTTGGAAACATAGATAAAAGCTTTGTTAAAAATTTTACTGCGATCTCTTCTATTATGTCAAAAGGCAGTTTGTAAGCCTGTGGTGGCTGGCTCTGGAGGTTCTCAGTGGTTTGGATGATATCTTTAAGGATATTTTCAACAACACTGTCAATTTCTGTACACTGATAAGGAGTTAGCTCTCCAGAAAAATAAGTCTGCAGCTGATTGCCAGCCACTTCCCGTACAACTAAATCAACTGTGGTTTCCAAAAGTCTTCTGCAACCACTGGTGACACCCTTCTTTATGCTCTCGTGAGATCCAAACTGTTGCAAGAGATTATTATAAATAGTCTGAGCTACTAATTGAATGATTTCTTCATCATTAGGGTGTAAAGATTCTACATATTTTACACTCACATGTTTATCTTTGGACATCTCTTTCTTAATTGTACTTACTAATTTCATTTGAAAGAAATCCAGTTCTGTGAACAAACCATCCTCAGATATTTCTGTTGTAGTGGTGGCTACTATTGACCACATTTTTGACAGAAGACAAGAAACCATACTGTCTAAAAATCCGTGAGGGAGGATTATGGTATACGGCCAGGATGTCTGACATTCCTTGCAGGCTGTTTGGCGCACCTTTTGGACCTTTTTAATAAGCTCTCTAGATTCTAGAGGCAAACATATTGAGGGTGGAACCTCATCATACGTTAGCAAGTTTGCCTGATGCTGAAACATTTCGTCTAGTACTGCCTTACTTAGCCTTCTTGCTAAATTTTCACCATTACTGTTTATGATCTCACAAATGGAGCTTTGAGATCTATGTTCCTGCAAAATATTGCCCACAGAAGAGTGAACAACTTTGTTGACCAATGTTTTGTAAGTTGATGGCGTTTTAGCCATTAAAGGTACCTCACCTGAGCGAGGTGTTTTAGTTGCAGGTGGCATTGTATGCATGGATAGTATCTTATTTAGAATTTTCATTGTTACCTCAGATAGTTCTTTATCCACAAATGGTTTTTTCTGCTTGAGAGGCACTTTATGAACTGATGAAGCTTTACTTGTAGATGGAATGGGCTGATTTCTCTGATCTGGATTTAATACTTTAATTTGAGCATCTGAAAACTCCTTTAACAGTGAATCAATCAGCTTCATAGCTGTGTCACATAGCCTATCTCGGGTTACACCACTGGTTGCATTTTGACAGGCATCATCTGTGTCTGGGGAGGAAGAAAATATTAATTTGTTAACTATTTCAAAGATAACATCTTCTAAAAAGTTGGTGGGCATAATCCAGGGTTTATTTTCTGGAGCGGTTTGAGGACTCTCTGGTTTACTAGGTTTACTTTTAATCTCTTTATCTTTTGTCTTCTCATTTTCTTCCCTGGTTGCAGGAACATTTTGGCGAGCTGAATCCACTGAAACAGGCTGTGCAAAATCCTTGCTATCCACCTGGGTTACATATGTTGCTTTATCATGGAGGGGACTTTGGGATTTTGAATCATATTTTCGTCCTTGTATGGAAGATATTTCTAGAACATTCCTGGAAAAGCTTCTAGGGACATTTTGCATGTGTTTAACTTGCCAGACTTGTTTGAGATCCATAACTCCATAAGTAGGAGAATCTCTCCTCTTCTCTTGGGTCTCTCTGGTGTGCACTTTACTTTTCAAAGGTGGCAGTTCAAAATGTGTATCCTTTTTCTCGAATGAACCTTCCCTTGTTTTATCACTCTTCTTTTTATTGCCTATTTGAAAACCTAGTTTAAGTCTAAAGTCCTCATGTTTTGTATCACTGGTAAATGATGAAAAATATTGGTATACTTCGTCACCCTGCCATTTTTCATCTTTTCTAGCTGAAAAGTCTTTTTTCTTAACTTCATCCTTTTTAAGTGCTACATGCAAATCTAGCCCCAGAGTATCTTTACTTTTTGCAGTGGTTGGTCGAGAAGTAACTTTTGATACCTTCTCACTATCTTCTCTAATTGAAATTCTCTTCTTCTTTTCATCTTCTTTCTTTTTATCTGTCACACGTCCAGCTAACCCTGATGCTAGGGTAATTCCTTTGCCCTTCTTAATGCTACTTTTAGTGGCACGTATTGGCTCATGGATACCGCCTTTTTTCATTGATATCTCCTCCTTTCTGAGATCCTCTTTGGCATAAAACACTCCTCTACCTATTTCCAAAGTATCCATTTTGTTTTTCAAGTCTGAGGTAGATGGTTGTTCTGGTGATGAAGTTGGGTTCTCATTTAAGTTTTTGTTTAACTTTGTGAAAATTTCATATGGTATGTGTTGAACTTTTTTGATAATGTTATCCACATCTAGAAACGAAAAGAAGGTAGAAGACCAGTCGCCTGAAAAAAGCGGTTGAATCTTAAAGGCAGAGATAGCCTTATTGGCTAAAGCAGCAATCATCTTGATAACAATGTCACTTCTTTCATTTTTCTGAATATTGTGAGAACCACACATTTTTATGACCTCATCATACACAGAATTAGATACTTTATCAACTATCTCTTTACCTATAGGTGGGAAAGAAAACATATCCTCAGCATTTGCTAGAACTTTAACTTCACTTTTCCTGAATTCCTCTATCAGGGAATTTGCAAAATGTATAGCCATGCTCTTGAAGTCTTGTTCTGATATTTCTTTGTCCTTAAGATTTTCAGCAACATTTGGTAGAGTGTAAAACTTGCGAACGAGGTCAATTATAACATCTTCCAAAAATGTAGCAGAATACACAGAAGGCTGTGGTAGGGATGGTGTTTTTTCAGTAGGACTTAAGAGTTCATGGGCATTGTCATTTGATTTGGGAGATGACTCCTCATCACGTAAAAAAGGCTGCAGATGATGATCCACAATTTCCTTGATAATACAACCAGCTATTCTCCCAAGGAAAGAGCCTCCCTTATTGCATGTATCTTGGAATTTGAAGTTTTTCATAATATTGCTACACATGGAGTCAATAAAGTTCTCAGTTGCCTCTACTGGCATGCTTTCTTCTTGCTCCTCGGCAGAGGCCAGTCTAATCTCATGTTCAGTAATTTCTCTTATTATTTCATCAGTGAGTTTTGCAGCTGCATCCATAAACTCATGATCTGGTGGTATCTCTTCTTCTTTTAGTTTTGTTTCAGTCTCAGATGAAGGGAATATATGCGTTAGAAGCTTGTGAGTCATGTTTTCTAAAAGGGAACAAGGCAAAACAGTGACGCAAGATGGTGAGACATGGCTATCATCCTTGATGGTGCTGAGCACATTTCGGATGATGTTTTCATCTTGGAGAGTGGAGTAAGATGATGTTGCTAATTCTCCTGAAACTAATGACTCCACCTGATACTCATAAATTTTTTCTAATAGCAAACAATATATTGTTCTTCCAAAACTGATGGCATCGTTTTGGACAGCCCTATAAATATTAGTCAGAGACTTATAATCATCTAATAGTTTTTCATAAATTAGGTTGACGGTTTTTTTGACCATTTCTTTATATACTTCTGAAAAATAAAGATTTTCATCCAAGTTATCTGCAACTAAAATTTGTGACGTGGTGAACTCTAGCACAATTGATTTTACTAATGTTGTAACAATGTCCGTAATGTTGGTTTTTGCTTTCTGCGGAGTTTCAGCAGCCAAGGTATCATGTGAGAATACATAAAGGATTTTGCACAAAAGCTCAGAAATTACTTCCTCCAAAAAGACAGCCGAATTCACAATAAAAGATAATTCTGTTTGTTTAGGATCTCTTGCTCTTTGTTTGTAAGTTTGATCAACTGTGTCTGAAGGAAGAGTTTTACCTCCAGGTAAAAATGACTGAAGATGATGGTTAAATATTTCTTTTATTATATAACTTGCTACTTTTGTAACGGGTATATTACTTATGCCCTTTTTATCTTTTGTAAGGGACTGGAATAGATTTGAGTGAGAAATATCAGTATAAATGGCATCAACCATAGACTGAATATCTTTTTCTGAAATCATATTTTGTTTCTCATTTCCGTGTTTAATAACACATATTGCATGCTTTGAAATTGTTGACATGATTTCATCAATCAGTCTCATGACTGTGTTACGAAACTCTGGTGGTGAAAGTTTTGGGTCTTCTGCACTGAGGTCCAATGGACTTATCTGAGATAAAACCTGAGTGACTATTTTTTCCAAGTGTGTATGTGATAATATGGTGGTATATGTCGTACAAGTCTGTCTTCGGAGGACTAATTTATTAATATGACAATGAACCCTCTTTATCAAAGCATCAACATTGAGGTCTGAATATGACTTAAAAGGCAGCTTTGCTAGCAAATCTGGATGAATTTGGAATTCAAAAATTTCAGCCAGGATAATTTTAGTTACTCTGTCAGCTAGTGTCTTTGTGTCATTAAAAAAATCTTTCTCATGTAGTACTTTCAGTTCATATTCTTGTATGAATTTGCTATATACCACATCAATAATTTTGATGGTTACGTCTCTACCTACTGGTGGCAAACACAATTGTTCCTTAGAATTGTCTAGGACGTTAACTTGGGTTTTTGACAATTCTTCTGATATCAAATATATGAGTTTTTCAGCTGTGTCCAGAAGTTCTCTTTCAGAATATCTTACTGATTGTGTTTGCACAATGCCTACAACTCTGTGGAATATTTTGCTTAAAACTCCAGAGATCACGTCTTCCAAAAGAGCTGAGGAATGAACACCAGCAAGGAACGGTTGCCTTCTCGTATCATGAGGGCATATATATGGTGAGGGACGTAACAAATTCCTATACACAAATGGATGAAGATGTTGTTGGCAGACATTTTTAATGATGAAGCCTGCTATTTTATCAATAAGATTATTGTTTCTGCTTATGATATTGTGCTCATCTTCCTCTTGAGGCTCAGAGTCTTGCAAAATATCTCTGAACACTGAATCAATAAGTCGCTGAGCATTATCTTCCGAGTAAACAGAATTGGTTTCATCTTCATCTTTTGAAAATATAATTTCGTGCTGGGAAATTTTCATCCTAATGTCACCAATTAGTTTTGAAGAGATTTCATTAAAATTAACTTCTGATCTGTTTTCCAGGATTTCGCTGTCTGGAAGTGAGCTAGATGCAAAAGGAAATATTCTAGATAGTAGTAGCTTGATTATGTCTTCTAAAAATGTGTATGGCAGTAAGGTGTTATATGGAGATAAATGCTGGCTTGGCCTGGTAGGTTTACTCCTGCCACTAAAGATGTTCCGAATAATATTCTCTGTTGTTAAAGTAGCATAGGAAGATGCCGAACAATCACCAGAAAACAGTGGATGGAAACAGTAATCAGAAATAGTTGTCACAATTAAATTGCTAATATTTTCTGCAAAAATATCATTGTCTTTCAGTTTTTTAGTATCAAGCTCAGGGGCAAGTCCATGCTGTTTCAGAACATTCTCATAAACTGAATTGACAAGTTCATCCACAGTGTCTGTATCTACAGCAGGAAAAGACTGCTCTTGATCATCACAGAGAATACAGATTTTAGCTTTGTTAAAATGATCATTTATTGAGTTCACTATCTGGGGGATCATTTTATCCAGTTCGTGCTCAGTTTTATCATTTGGGTTGAAGACCTTTGACAAAACCCTGGAAATAATTTCTTCTAAAAATGTACTAGGATAAAAGCTCGTACCTAATGATGATGAGGTCTTCTGGGGTTTGTGTGAATCTGTGACTTCACTGAGGACCTCTTTAACCATATTTGATATTTCATCCAATGGAGTCTTTGAATGAGGTAAGCCCTCTCCACCCAAAAAGGGTTGAAGATGATTTTCAATAACCTCTTGAATTATCAGACTGGCCATTAGGTCAACCATAATTGGGTTTTGGCTTACTATACTTTTTTGTATCAACACAAGAGAGCCAAACTTCTGCAAAATATTATCATAAATAGATTCTACAATTTTTTGGAGGTTTATTTCTGTGGACAGATATTGATGATCATATTTAGTGAGCAAAATCTTATGCTTTGAAATGGCTAATTTAACTTTATTTATCATACAAGTTGATATCTCGTTGAAATCTGAAGTCATTAAATAGTTCTTTCCCAAGTGTGAAGCCTTACTGGATAGAGGAATGAGCTGAGATAATAGCCGTCTAATGACATCTTCTAAAAGTGAGTGTGATAATATGGTAGTATACTCTGTTGAATGTTGAAATTGGTAATTAAGTTCCCTCAGGTTAATTTGAAGTTTCTGTAGTATATTTTCAGCCTTGAGAGGGCAATATGAATTAGGCAGGAGCCTTTCTACAAAGCACAATGGAAGTTGGTAGTCTAAAATCTCTGCCAATATGCCATTAGTTATCTTTTCTGCTATGGAGGTGATAATATGTCCTACATGATTACTGAAGGTCACCTGCAATTCATATTCCCATAAAACATCATTATAAACTGAGTCAATAATCTTACAAATAGTTTCTTTATAGACTGGTGGGAAACATAGCCTTTCTTCAACACCCTGTAAAACAGTGACTCCAGCATTATTAAATTCATTCACCACAGAGTTAACACCTAATATAATCATCTCACAGAGCTGGGCCTCACTGATGTTTACATTTTTGGCCTGTAATGAAATATAAAGATTAAAAAAAACACCTGCAACTATTTCTTCCAAAAATACGGTAGAGTAAACTCCTGTAATCATGCTTCTTGGCTGTTGCAGATCAGGAATGCTTGTTGCATTCATTGACTTTTTTCCTGGTTTTTGAAGAGGAGGTAGAAAGCAGGATTTTTTTGGAATTTTTTTACCAAATGATGCTTCTATTTCAGAAGAAATCACCTTGAGGTTAGTCAATGACTCTGTTGAGGGCTTGTTGTTATAACCCATGAATCTTACAGAGCTTTCACCCTGTCTTAATTCTTTTAATTCTGTCCTATTTGATTTTGAAGGGCTAGAAGGTCTCTCTCTTGTCCTACATGTTGAATGCTTTTTTGCACAGGGTGGACTTCTGGGAGGTTGTGGTACATGGTGTGACAATTTTTCCATTAAGGATTTTACCAAGATATGGGAAATAGAACTAAGCATAGATTCTTGATCTGTCTCTGCAACATTTTCTAAAAGTTCTGGTATGTCACAGCCTTCAAATGTTGAGCCATAATCCATTGCTTTCTTGCAGTAACCAAATTCTTCATCCTCTACCTTTTGAGATATGTTGAACAGTTGACATTCTGCTGATTTTTCATCAGCAAGGTCTTTTGGAAGGGAGTTGCTGGCTGTGCATTCTTCCAAAAGCATTCTAACAAGTTTCTCACATACAACATTCAGAAGAAAAACAGATTTGGGGGAAAGCCCCAGGTTATTTCTAGGTGTGCAATGACTTTGCTCATTACTTGGAGATGGGAACGTTTTCATTGGTAATCTACCAGAATCCACATCCAAATTCGGGCATTCATCTGGCAAAAACAAATCTAAGACGATATTAAAAATTTTATTGACTACTTGTTTTGATTCGTGGGTTTTTAGGCTACCAACCAGAGTGCCTAGCTTGCATGCTAGAGAATTTAGTTTAGCTTTCTGTATGAGTTGATCAATTTGGGGAGTAAGTGGTGATTTACTAACTCTGGTGTCTGTCTGTCCTTTTTCAGTTTTGGTTTTGTTGCAAATAGCCAAATTATGGCTTCTAGGCATTGAAAGTGAACAGTGTCTTCCTTTGGGTTTAGACTCATGATTTATTCTTATTTCTTTGGACAGAATATGGATCACTCCTACCAAGAGATCCTGAAAGACATCATCAAAGTCAATCATAGCTGTTCTTGGGCAGTAAACATATTTCATTTTTACAGAAACCATTTCTTGTGTAATGTCTGCCTGTAAAATGTCACTGTTAAACAGGATTCGAATAATCATTTCAGAAATGCTTAAAGCGAGTTCTCTGATAGAAACTGACCGACTCTCAAACATTTGCGAATGAACTAGAACAACTTTGTTAAAAGCTACATCATGGCTTTCCGGTGATCTCTGTTTTGATCCACTGTCTCCAGGGAAATCAGAAATTTTTGAAATTATATAGGAAATAACTAGTTCAGTGAGATGTTCGCACAATCGATTAAGTGAAGAATTGATGTTTATGCTTCTTAGAGTCTGTTTGGATTCATAGTTTTCCATTAATGTTGTGGAAACAATAGATACTTTTTCATCATGAGGACCTTCAAACAGAAAACATTGCTATTTTTAACATGCACTAAGGAAAAATGTTTGTCACACAAAATACTGACAATATTTTATACATGAATTTCACCTTGGGTGCACCTCACTCAAGACATAGAAAAACCTTGTCAAGTCGTCAAATCTCTGTTTCCCATCTATGAAATCCCAAATGCAAACAATGTAACCTAATTGTATGTACCCTCATATTAATCTGAAATAAAAATAATCTTGATTTTTTAACCTTAAAAAATAAGATAGCTCAGCAGAATTCAGATCTCTAAGTGCTAGTTTCTTCCTTAAATAGCTATGTTGCTTTAAGAAGCTGGAATTCTTGAGACAGAGAAATGATTTCTAGCTTTAGTGTTGCAATGTCCTGATAGGATTCCAGTGACCTCTAGAGACCTCATATCAGTCTTGAAAAAAATTTTGGCTAATTGTCTAATTACTCAATTTAGTATATATTAAATTGAACTGAAACTGCTATTTGACAGTTTTTGACATACATAAATTGGATTGAACCATATAAATGTATGTAAGCATTCATACACAGGGAGTGCAAATACCATCTTTATAAGTATGGGCTTAAAGTATTATAGCTAAAAAGAATTTATTCAGACACTGGAATGTGAGAACAATAAATGTAATGTCATTACTTTTATAAATTCTGCCAATAATAATAGCAATGACTTCAACAATATACCTCAGAAAGAAGTTGGAGCATTACTTTGCCATCAATTACCTATATGTAAGGTCTGACTATAATGTAAGAAGTCCTTTTAAAGAAGGTTTAAAAAGCCCTTATGGAACTTCTTTTTTTTTGGAAATTGCCTTTAGAGCACTTGTATGTACCACCCAAGGAAACTGGCCTCATCATTTTAGTCATACCTTATGGACAACCAAAATTTCCTCCTTTAAATTATGCTATGTAATCTCATTTATAGGGAGGGAAACCTGAACAACATCTCCCCAAATAAAAATTCTGAAAATGCATAACATTTTTTTCCTTTAGGATACTGACCAGTTGAAAAACATACAAAGCAGCAAATGCAGCTTCCTGGATATGAGACTAAAAACAAAATTCTTAAAATGATCATTATTTTTTTTTCTAAAATTATGCCAGCTACTTATAAATCATCTCTCACTCACCGATGGTTTCGAAGTTCTTGAAATGTGTGACCACAGATGTAGTAATGTATCTTGCTACTAGATGGATTTCTTTTGGTCCCAGTTCTTGTTCCGTAAAATCAATAACTTCAACATCTTCACAGGTTGCCATTTTCTCTAACTTTGGGGACTTGTTGTTCCACTTTTTCAGTAAGGTGTAATCTCCACTTATATCAAAGGTTTTGTTTTCTTTTGCGGTGGTATAGCTGATTCTTTCTTCCCAGGTCTTAAGTAAGCTTTTCTCATCCTTCATTTCCTCGGGCATGATTGGCAGAGCCCTTTCCTTTGATATAAAAAATGGCTTCATACGTTCCATATTTTCATTACTGGCGGAGGGCGAACCAGGGAGGCCATAACTAATCAACATGGTATTGACGATATTTTCTGCAGCTAAACATATTTTAAGTGGAGAAACACTAGTCTGAATTTGGTTTGAGTGAAGTACACTTTGATTGTCATCATCTTCCATTTCCCTGAAGGACATGCTGTGCTCTAGTATCGATTGTGCAGGAAGACTGGATATTTGAGTTAGTTTTTTAAAGATACTGTCTTTAGGAAGAAGATAGTTTCCTTTCATGGCTTGATCAAAATGGCTGATGCCTTGGGATTCACTTGTAGAATATGATGATTTCAATTCTGATTCATACATTCCTATTGCATCTGTGGTTTCAGTTATATCTCCTGCAGAGTATCTATCATATAAAGGTAAAGTTGAGGAAAGCCTATCCTTTCTTTTCATATCCTCCTCTGAATAACACCCTACACCAGGGATTTGTGGAGGATCATCCCTACAGCTAACTCCCTTTAACTTTGGAGTCTGCTTTTCCATCTCATTTGGGAATTCATCCCAACGAATAGTACAGGCATTTTTAGCTCCTTGAAGTAGGTTTTCCTCTGGATAGTTTTCCTCTGAATCATTTTCCTCTGAAGCGTTTTCCTTTGGATAGGTCATTGAGTCATAGACGTGGGCACACTGCTCCATAAGTGTGGCAATGATCTGACTTGTTCCAGAGTTTTCTTGAAGTACGCTAATCGAAAATGGCTCCCCTTGGTGTTTTTCTTTGTCTAAATTGTTCTTAATTATACCAAGCATGCCATTGACGATATTAACAGCGTAAGTAAGCAGTTCTGAATGGAATGTATGAACCTGTTGGAGGGCTTCGTGAATGTTTTCCTGGGAAATCACAGTATTTGACTTAGATTCCTCTGGAAACTTATCCAGTGGTTGTGATTTTGGCAGTATTTTCATTGATGGTTTCTGCTGGAAAAAGTTTTCAATAGGCATATCCACAATTTCAGAGATACCATATGGAGAAGCAGGCTTAAACTGTAGGTCTACAAATGACTCTAAGGTATTTAGAACCCCTTCAATGATCTCTTGAGCAATTTGGGGGCTGGAGCCTAAAAACATTTGGTCTTTTAATTTTGTATTATCGATTGGTACATCGTTGTTATTTGGCCTGACTAGAGCTTGTCTTTTCCTTACTTGAGTTTCTTTACTGTCTGTTCCGAATGTTGGAGTCAAGAAACACAACTCTAATTTTTCAAAGAGCATTTCAACAATTTCTTGGCCAAATATATTAATCTGTATTTGTGAACCCTCAGTTCTTGCAGGAACTCTTTTAAAAGTATGATACCTGCTTTCACGAGCCTCGAGAGGTAGCAAATTTAAAAGTAAAACAGACTGCTGTAATTCTGTTGCTTTTATTAAAAGTTCATTCAAAACTGTCTCAGCTACCATCACTAGCTTATATTTTTCATTTTCTGTGCCATTAGATTCTTTTTGCCATTTATGAAACATTTGTTTAAAAATATCTTCTTTAGGAAAAATTTTCTCCAGCTGCGAAGAAACATTCTCCAAGGAAAAATGTGCTTCTGGATTTTCAAGAGAGATTGTACTTGAGGTTTTCTGTGAAGGTTTATCCTGATGTGAGCCTTTTATTGAGCTAGATAAATTATTTTTCATGGCATATAATCCTTGAAGAACTGTATCGATTATTTCACCTGCTGTCACAAGTTGATCAGAAAGTAAAGCTGTTACATTTACCATTGCTCTTTTTTGCTTTACGATTTGAAATTCACTCATAATTGTTTCCAGAATATTACATACGATATCATTGGCATACATTTTTAGTTCCACAGTGGGGAGGTCTGTTCTTAATAAAGGGTTTTTGGTGTCCACTGTTGACAGTAAATGTTGCAGTCCAATAGAAGCCTTGGATTGACTGCCTCTTCCAGTCTTCTCTCCAGGACCTAACTTGGTCTTGCTTTTGGCCTTATGTCCATTAGTTCCTAGTTGTGGTTTTATGACCAATTTAGGCAAAGAAGTAGCTTTAGGTTGTGTTTGAATTTTTCTCCCCAAACTTGGCCTAGGGCTGCCCTTAGGACCAGGTTTAGAACTACATGAACTCAAAGATTGCATTTCATCGGACTGACCATTAAGGGATGAATTCTCTTGAAGATTCAACAAAGCAAAATTTGTGATCTTTTGGAAAACCTTTTGCACTAATTCTTCGCCTACTCTTAATGGAGAAAATTGCAATAATGTGGTTCTCAGTGAGGTGACACTCCTAAGGTGTGCGAAATGATACACTTTTGATATCGTGTGCCCAGAGGGAGCATTTCCTTTTTCTGCTTGTTTCTGTTCCCTTAAGCATGATGGATTCGCTGGTGGTTCATCACTGCCAGATGTTTCTGATTCTCTCCTGGTTTCATTTTCAAATAAGGATGTCACAACTATGGAGAACATTTTCCCATATACACCTTCAATTATGTCATTTGCAATACTGCTCATTTGTGACCGCCAGGGTTTATTGTGTGCTGCCACTGTTTTAATTTTAGAATCAGATGTAAGGTGGGTAAGTTCATTAAATGGAGGCGAATGGTCTATGACTTCTATTACCTTTTGGTTTGCCTTCTTTAAAATTTCCTTAACCGCGCTTAACAAAGCAGGTAGTCTTTCCTGTGTGGAGTCTCCATTTCTAAATATTTCTTCCAAAACTGTTTTCAAGTGTTCCTCTTCTGATATAATTGGGGTTCGATCTGGGTATCTTGAAGAGAGAGCTAGCCCAGTATTGTCCATCATCTTTCCTTGACTTGGCAATGTTTCATTTTGTACAGCCTGTTGTGTGAAGAGGCTAGTGTCCTGTTTTGCATAACAACTACTTTCCTGTAAAGATAGGTTATTATGCAGACTTTTCAAGATATTGCTGAGCGTTTCACTTGCAATGATGTTTTCTTGAAATGAAGTGCTGTTTGAAGATGAATCAATTTTTTGGATCTCTAGGTCTACGTCATTTTTAATAAGTATCAAAATGTTATTGGCAATGGTATAAGCATGCTCTTTAAGGCTAGCTTGTGATATATAGATTTCAGGGCCATGTTTTTCTTTGTAATTAGAAAATGTTCCACCTGTGGCCTCTTGACTGAGAATGGTTTCATCTGTTGATATTTTCAGCCCATTCACATCTGATGGCATTTGGTTTGATTCAAAAACTATGCTGTCTTCTTGTTTACAATTTGTAGATTCTGGGCTAACATGCGATTTTTCTTCCCTAGCCTTGGTATCAAGGGTAAGCAGCAACTCCATTATTTCTGTGGCAAAAGATTTTAACCTATTCACAATAGCTTTAGTAATGAAGTTAGCACTTTCTTCACATGGGTCAGGAGTACATTCTTTGGTGTCTTCTTTCTTAAGTATAGCTGTCTGATTATCATCAGAATAAGCTGATTTCAGCTGTACATCTTTTATCTGTCTTGGTAATAGCAAGTCCTTTCTTTTCCTTTCATTGGATACATCCATAACAAGCAATCGTTGACACTCTGTTTTGTGAAATGCATCAGAGAATGTCAGGGACAATCTTGTAGAAATGGAAGCCTTTGCATTTATGCTAAACATGACAGTAGAACTGACATTCTGAAGAATGATATTCACCATATCACTTGAAATTATAGCAACACAAGACTTAGAAACCAAAAGTGTTGGACTAGCCTTATTTGCATACTCTGCAGAATTTGCTCCTAATTGTATGTCACCTACGTTACCTTTAAGACTCAGTGCAGCAAGTGAGAAATGATTCTCATCCAGTGTTTTCTCACAAATGTCAATTAAGATACCTTCCATGGTATTCAGTATTTGGAACTGAAGTTTTTTTCGGTAACCACTTTTATTAAACAGCTTTTCTACAGTGTCTTTTGGCCAAGCTATATCAAGCTCTTTTTCAGATATGTTTTTTTCATGCTTGCCTTTAGTAGATACGATATCTAACACTGTGTTAACAATTTGACTTGTGATACTTTCAGAAACTACAACATTATGAGTTAAGAATGAGCTTTTGATTTCTTTATCTAACTTAAGTTTGATACCTTGTAAAAGCTGGGTAGCCACTTGTGTTGCATATACATTTAATTTAGAGACAGTCAATTGACATATTGAAGTGGTCTTTCCTGACTTATTGTAATCCACTGAGTGACAAGAAAATTGATCTACAGAATATGAATCTTGGGCTGGTAACTGTGGTTGGCTTAAAGTAGTCGTACTCTGCTGTAAAGGTAAAGTCTTTGGAACTGTGAAACTGGTAGAAGGACAAAATAGAGCTCTTACTTTGGAAGTAGCAAACATTTCTAAATTTGTTAATACTGACTGTATGATATCTTCAATTATGTTTCCTGTGGTTAGTTTATCAATGTTGAATCTAGGCTGAAGTGTACATTGATTTCTGTCCAGTGAAGTAGAAAAAACAGAGGATGTTCCTCCACTGGCATGCTCCGGTAAAGAGATGTTTGCTGGAATGGTGATAGTGTCCCACCTATTTTCATTTGCATTTCTCTCTGCACTGGCAGCAGAATAAAGTTTTTGAAATATGGTTCTAATAACATCACCTGCAACGGTAGTTACATCTTCTTCAGACACTAAAGAATACATTCTTTTATCCAAAGACTGAACAGATGTTTGAGCAACTGATTCATTGCAGGTGTGTGGAATACCAGATAACTGGGATGGGGGTATAGAAAATACATTTAATCGATCAATTAAATCATTCTGAAAAATTTCATTCAGAATATTTCTTATAATGGGCACAACTGGGGACTTTTCTGGCTCTTTGAGTTCTACTTCAATTTTTTTCAATGTTCTTTCTAAGTCCTGTTGTGCAGAAAAATCTGATGTAGTTTCTTCTTCTGGTGGTTGTTCCTCTCCAGCGCTTTCTTTCTTTGTATCTTCAAGGTCTTCTACATCTGACTCTGGTCCAGCTCCTCCAGGAAGAAAATTTCCATAGATTGGCCTGTATCTGTAATTTTCAACATCTGTATCTTCAGGTTTAGTTTCATTAATTGTATCTGGAGGTATCATATCTAAAATTAAATTGACTAGCTTTGTAAGCATTTGTTTCCCTTGGGGGTTTTGTACACACATTTCCCAATCTGGCAACCTCTCATTTAATTCAGTTTGAACAGCTCTCAAGATAGTACTCGATACCTTCCTTGCATGCACTTGGAGAGCAGACTGCACTCCTTCTTCATGTGCGTTAGCCCAAACGTTGGCACTTGCATTTTCCCAGTTTGCCTTGTTGCTGTTTTTATTTCCATTGAGGATAATGCCCAGAGTTTTAAAATTTCTATTGACAAACCCTTCCAATTTAGCCAAAACTGTTTCCAGGATATCTGAAGTCATGACTTTCAGTTGATTTAGGCACTTTTCTTTTGCACTCCTTGTTATGGGGGCAGTAGTTTTCTCCTTATTGGTAGTCATGTCTTGACTGCTTTGCTGAATCATGCTGGACCCCATGCTGGAGATTATGGCGCTGCATCTGCTCATTTCTTCAATAAGTGAAGCAAATGAGAGGCTGTCAGGGTCAATATACTTCAAGATAGCTTTAACGTCGGAACTGGTGAAGCTGCTATTCAACTCAGCATGACATAATTTGGTAATGATATATTCTAGAATTGCATTAGAAATAAGATCAATATCAAGCTGTAATGCAGTGGTCGTTTTCAATTTTTCATCAATCCACTCTCTGTCTGGATGATTATCAGATGGGTGAGAACGCAAATGGTCTTCTATGAACGTGCATAACATGTCATATAAAGTCTCTCCAATTCTATCTAATACTTGAAATCTGGCACATTTGTGAATTTCCTTTTGCCTAGGAGGATAATCAAAAGGAGAAAATGTTTGCTGATCATCATCAGCAGTTCCATACGAAATATTGGACCTTTGATTCTTTGAAGGGAGTGGAACACTGCTTGTATCTGTCTTTCCACTTAATACTTCACAAATACAATCAGCTAATGAACTTATCATAATGTCATTGTTTAGCTTTGTGACCACAGAATCAAGTTCCTTTTCGGTGTTAGCAAAAAATCCTGAATCTGTAAAGTTCTTGGGAGGGCCCTTCTCCCTACGGTTTAGACTTTTATGATTGTATTTCAGTTCCTTCTGGATAGCATCTAGAACAATTTTTACCACTTTAGTTGTGTATGCACCAAGTTGAGATTGAAACGACTTATTGCCAGGTTCAGGCTTCAGACTGGCAGTGCGGCTTTCTAGTTTGAAGCATTTTTGTAATTTTGGACAAATAAATGACTTCAGCATCTTAAAAATTGTACAAGTGATCTTCTTATTAACATTAGCTATAGATTCAGCTACTGATTCACTTTCTACAGAGTCTGTACCATGTCCAGCTAAACATTTCATCTTCTTTTTACTCTCAAACCATATTTCTAATGGCTTTTTATTTTGCATGTCAGCCTCATCTAGAGAAGTTTGGTATACTGATGAGAACGCAGAATGTTCAGTGGAATCGATGACATCACTAGAAGCCATATGAAGTATTTTTAACACAACATCTGCTATGTCCTGTGCTATTTTGTGAATTTCTGACACAGAGAATATCTGGTACATCCATTCTTGATGTGACAGACCTTGTGGTTTTCTCAAAGGGAGAAGTGGAGGTTTTTGACCATTTTTATTGAATAAGTGATGAGAGGACTCAGGAGATATGTCTTTGAGCAGTTCTAATATAATACTTTTAATTATGTTTTCTGCTGCGTTTAGTATTTGATGCTTTTCATCATGGCTGAAAATCCAAATGTCTTTATTGAAACATGGCTTGTCGTCAAAAAAATTTTTATTATTAGAAGTTGGAATGTCAGTCTTTACACCAGAATAATGAAATCCTACTTTGGATTGACAAGCAGCCTGTTTAGGTGAATCGATGTTTCTTTTATATTTAAGACCAGTTTTTCTCCTTGCTGACCAATGATCAGGAACCTGTCCTGGTAATTTTGCTTTTTCGTCCTTGATGGATGAACACAGTATATCTTCCACAATTTTGGTTATTTCTTCATTTTCATCCTCAGAATAAAGAACCATGCCAGGAACATTAATACGTGGAAATCGTTGCCCATATCTAGGACCATCCTCTATTTTGCTGCCAGTGGGTCTGTTCTCTTCCTCAGTGCCAGAAGGACTGCTCAGTCTGGGGCGCTTATGATTTTGGACATTTGTTTTCACTGGTTTTTGACGTAGCTGAGTCAGGATATCATCAAGCAGCTGAAGAATGACCACTGTTTCTTCAGATGCAATATACCTTTCATTATTAAGTCCAGCTTGTATATGATTTAGTATAGTGCAGAGTATTTCCTCTATATAATCAATAAGAGAGGACTGCGACAAACTATTTGACACCAAAGTATGTATTTCTTCTTTGGTAATCAAATTGGCTGCACCGGCTTCAGCACTAGAGTTCTGTTTGCTTGTTCCTTCAAGGACTGTATGTATTGGATGTTCTGTATGTGGCTGATCAGCAGGTTCATGTAGGCATTCAGGATGGGCAAGGCCATTTTGCTTAGAAAATGCAAGAGCTATCAGCTTTTCTACAATCATGCGAATCACATCCTCTGCAATATCACTCATGTTCTCCAAAGTAGATGGCAGTGAAGCTTTTAAAAGTTCTTCTTTGGGGGAAATTGAATGTTCTCTACTGTCTCTTAAGTCTGATTTAACATGGACCGACAAATCTTCTTGTGAAAATACCTCAAGACATTTTTTCTCAGCTGCAGAATGTAGTTTCACAAGCACGTTTTCTACAATTTCTGTAGCAGCTGAGGAGATATCAACATTAAGGAGTGGGCATCCTTTGTCAGCACTAGTTGGGTTGATCACAACTTTAGCCGTAACAGAAGTAGTAGGAAGAGCTACTGTGGTTAAATCAGACAAAATTTCGTGAAAAGCGTTTCCTAAAATGCACTCAGTTTCCTTTGTTAGGTGACCTTTAAAGTTATCTAGAGTATTCTTTAACTCTTGCATCTCACTTGCAGCTTTTGTTTTTCCATTAGAAAACAAACAGTCTAACCCATCCGTGTCAGTGGTAGCGTTCTTCAATTCCTTTGTGGATGTTCCAGTTGATGTGAAAAAGTTCCTATCAGATTTACAGTCTTTGATCTTCGAGTCTGTACAAACCTCATTATGTTTAATTTCAGAGGTCATAGGTTGTTCTTCCTTTTGATGAGTTTTTTCTACAACTGTTCTTTCTTTATCAGCAGAAGGTGGTTTAAAATATGTGTCTGGTTGTTTCATTGAATTGTCACCTGTCTCTACACGGGGCTCTGGCAGAAATGTCTTAGTTGTTTGACATATACACATTTCACTGCATGTGCTACAGCAACTTGAGCTATCTGAACTGAGGCTGGAGTCAGACGACATTGGGTATGTACAGTTTTGCAACCTTTCTTCATATTTTGTGATGGCTGGGTATAATATGCTGGTCACTGCTGCCACAACCCATGTCATAATATTATGAATTATACTGTTGAATTCTTCAGAAGTTACCTAGAAGGTAGATGAGCAAGGATACAAGGAAAATCAAACATAAATGTACTCTATTCTAGTGACGGGGGTGACCTTTAATCCTATATATCAAACAGTGCATAGCTAGAATACAGTCATAGTGTACAGAGAAAACATAGGAGAGGGTCTCTTTAGAATATCAGAAGAATTTCAAATTGGTTTATTATCTATGGGTGTGTTCTATTCTTTGAGTATGATTCCCTTTGATTCAAAAGCCCTTGGAAGTTTTATTTTTAGAATTTATTAATGGAGATAAATGACTTTCTGATTTAAAAATAGCTAAGTAGGCATCTAGGCTCATATAAAACAAATGCTATGGCAAGTAGTAAAACTGTGTTTATGATCCATAAAATATTTGTTAAAAATACAAACCAGACTACCTCTAACAAACTATATCATGAAGCAAATTTGCAGTCAAAATACTTATGTGCTTTCATGGAGATTGCCTCCTCCTGCTTGGGCATCTGTTTAGCTAGGATATAAGGGTAAAAATAATCCCCTCACCATGGCAGGGGTCAGCCTGTGGACTCTGTGCCTTGCCCAATTACCTTCATCTTTCAATTGGCTGTGTTTATATATGCAAATAATTTTTTTCTTTTTTTTATTAGATCATAGCTGTGTACATTGATACTGTCATGGGGTACAGTGTGCTATTTTTATATACAATTTGAAATATTCTCACTAAACTGGTTAACATAGCCTTCATGTCACTTTTTTTTTTTTTTGCAGTTTTTGGCCGGGGCTGGGTTTGAACCCATCACCTCCAGCATATGGGGCTGGCGCCTTACTCCTTTGAGCCACAGCACCGCCCCATGTCACTTTCTTAGTTATTGTGTTAAGACATTTATATTCTTCATTTAGAAAGATTCACATGTACCCTTAAAAGATAAACCACAGACATGATCTCTCCAATCACCTTCCTTCCACCCATCCGCCCCCCTCCCTTCCCCCATAGTCTTGGGCTATAATTGGGTTATATATGCAAATAATTATAGCTACTTGTTAAGAATTAATTGATGGGCAACTATTAGCACAGATGATTTAAGGGGAATGAACAGGCTTTGGGGCCATGAAAATATTATCATTGTAAACTGTCTTGGATAGGGAGGCAGAGGACAGATCATGAATTAAAGACACATGTTAATTTAGGTAGAAAAAAATGGCTGAGCTAGAATTGAGATTCAAAGACAGCCAGGAAGGCTGAGTAGTAGAGGGAGGTTGGGGTCCCCTTTGGTTGAGCTGAAGTAGAAATCCAGGAACCAGACCTGAATGACCGTTTCTTTAGTGGTTAATTATACTCAGTCACAGCTTAGGAATAGATGCAAAGTGCATCTGTAAAACTCCATGTCTCCTTATGTCCTCCTACTTATTGCACATATATTTTGGGAACATAAAAATCCTCTTGCCTATAATAACATAGTATGGTTTTAATTTGTTGTTTTACCCTCAAAACAGCCACACCAAGAGTGCTTCTCTTCTACAGAAACTGTATTCCTCAAGGCTGTAGGTATAAGTCACTGGCACCAGGGGGAATGACAGGATCCCTATAATGTAATTGTGGACCCTCCAAGCCCAGTGATCTCCAAAGTTAGTCCCCAGATTGTTCAGGTTTAGGCCAACATTAAAAGAAAAGTTAACACCTTGCTGTATGCAGCATACTCTCTCTTGACACATTAGAGTTTTGAAGACCAGCCCAGGGATGAGTCATTTTATTCCACTCGAATTCCTGAATCTCTTAATACATTTTTGTTGTAATAAAATGTACATGATATAAAATTTGTCATCTCACCATTTTAAAGCAAATAGTTCAGCAGCATTACATACATTCACAATGTTGTGCAACCATAACAACTATCTAGTTCTTTCCCTGATTTTTTTTTAACCACAGATCAGAAAAATGGCAATTGAGTTCACAAAATATACTTTGAGATAATAATTGCATATTGTTTAAAAACACTTGCATTATATAAGCAAACCCGTCTACAAATAACATCTAAACATTAACAGAGATGTTACTTACCTTCTCAGTCTGGATTGGTCTAAGTCCATTCCAACACATATGAACTGAGAATTTCAGTTTGTGTTATTTTGTTATTTCTAGAGATCATGTACATGAGAACTGTATTTTTGCTCTTAGGGTCACTAAGAAGAAGCATTTCTAACCTTGATACATTTAGAACATAGGGCCATTCTTAAAGCGTTCTTAATGAAGTGAAGTATGATAAACAGAATATGCTTTTCAGCTTATTTTCACTGCATTTTTATACTGAGAAGTATCCTTTTCATGCCAGTGTCTTGTGCTTGTTGCATGGTCTACAAATTGAGCCAGTGTATGTGTGAAAGGCTATGTGAGAGTGTGTCCTACTTCCCTGAACCCCTCACTTGCTCATGTTTGCTGTCTAGCCTCACAGTTGGGGCTCATCAAATCTACCCTCTTATTTTTGCCTAGTCCAAGTTGTAGTTCTCAGGTGACTATGAAGAATAGCCAAACTAAGATTCTTCTTACTCTCTCCCAAATTTAAGAGACATATCCAGGCATCCTGGCTTACCTACCCGAAGGGTAGGATGCTCAGCCCTTAGCCAGGTGTGCACTGGTCTGCAAAGGTATGTTTCTCAATGGCTACCCATTATGGAGTGGCTTTGTGGTATTTGATGCTCTTTCTGTGATGGCTAGACCTCCTAAATCTCCCCAACCTACCTTCCTGAGTCCACTAGCCCAAAGGGCCAACACTCTTCTTTTAACAACTTTCCACCCCTGAAAAGCCTAAACTAACTAAGAATGAAAGTCAGCAGATGATGCTGGTTGTCTGATTCACAGATTTTTCTCTTATAGTGTATTAGAAAATGTCCTTAATATGTTGCTTTTTAAGTGAATTTCATCGTACTTACTTTTTCTTGACAGAAGTTTTCAAAGCTGGTATTGTGGCTGAAAAGTTAAGAGAGATTGATTTTATAAGTTAGGGCTAATAACTTATGGCATGTTCCCTTAAATTCTGATATTACATTCTCAATCCACTTTAGTCATTTTTTTTTTTTGCAGTTTTTGGCCGGGGCCAGGTTTGAACCCGCCACCTCTGGTACATGGGGCCAGCGCCCTACTCCTTTGAGCCACAGGCACGGCCCTAATCATGTTTGTTTTGTAGTGAGCTGGGAAGAACATGGCATTGGAGAAAGGATGGACAAGTCACTTTTACCTGCTTCACTTTCTACCCACCTCCTCAAAACTCTCAGTCTCCTCCCACTGCACCACAGTACAAAAGCATCTACAGATCATTATTTAATAATGATAGGTTAAAATTATAGTTTTCCTATCATATTCAATACCTAATAAGAATATGTGTAGCCTTTTTCTAGGTATCACACTATTCTAGTCTATGTTCTAATCAGAATTAGATACTTACATTTCTGATAAAGTATGAAGAGGGATCGACTCAGCTGTTGGTAGATTTTCAGACAGAAAAAGAAAATTATTATTTGTTGGTATCCTTTACAGGCTACTTGTAAAAATGGTAATTAACATATCTCACTAAGTCTTTATTCCCTGTAGTTACTGTTCTGTTTTGATCTTCCAGGGACTCCTGGGATGGCACAAAATAAACCTTGAAATCTGGGGCCACTGCCCACCTCACCATCCTAATCTTTGACCACCATCCTACATGTATTCTGTGGTGTAGAGGTACTAAACAACATGCCCTAAACATGTCGTGTTTGTCATACCTCAGGGCTTTTGCTATTACTATTTCATTTGTCTGCAACTCTAGTGTCCCTCTTTTAAATTTCTTATCCCTTAGGATTTGTTAAGCTTGTGTCACCTCCTCCAGAGAGTCTTCCTTACAATCTCCATTCTCTGCCAATGCTCCCAAGCACTCTATATATCCTTTTATTATGTATAGGATTTACTATGTTGTATTAGAATGACAAGTGGTTAGTGCCTGGCACATAGCAAGCACTCAATACCAATTTATTTGTTGAATGAATTCTTTACTATAGGTATTTGCTCCAGGTTTGTTTGTTAAGTCTTTATGTCATCAATCTTTTCCCACTCAAACACTGTCTAACATGTTTGTGTGCTAAGTCTATAAGTGGGTTTTAGTGAATATTTCGGGATAATAATAATAGATCAAATCTTTGTATATAACATATCCATAGGAATACTGGCCTGGTGTGTATCAGTTATGCAAAAACATGACTAAATGAAGGTCTTAGACAAACAGAATGCTCTGGATAATTGAAAGTAATATTACCCATTAGAGACAATTCACAGTCAGGGTAAATTGCTATCTATTTTTTCCCAGTCAATGTAAAGTATGTTGTGAGTAACCAATAAATTTCAAGAATCTGTTTTAAAGTTTTACTTAAATTCTATGTAACTTCTAAAGTTTCTTTATGTATGAGCATGTTTTTACACAAATTAAGTTTTGAAAAGGAAGGTGTTGGAATTAATAGCGTGGAAGCCTGAGAAATTAAGTGTGAAGATAATACAGTTGTGGTGGTTTCAGAATACGTCCACACAGTCTTTGATACTCCTCCCTCCAAAGGGTGGACGTTAATTCTCTTCCTCTTGAAGAGAACTAGTTACTTGGTGACTTGCTTCCAATGAATAGCATATGATGGAAGTGATGGTGCATAACTTCTGAGACAAGGTCATAAGATATACTGTGACTTCAGCCCTTCTCTCTTGGATCACTCACTATGGGGCAAGCCAGCTACTCTATTATGAGGATACTCAGGAAGTTCTATAGAGAGGCCCACATGGTGACAAACTAAGAGCTCCTGCTATCAGCCAGCAAGACACTGAGACCTCCTGCCAAGAGCCTTGTAAACATACCGTAACCTTGGGAGTGAATCCTCTAGTCCTAGACTCCAGATGTCTCATGAGGTTACAAGAGAAGGAGAAAGTGAGAGGAGAAAGTAGAGGAGGGAAGCCATCATGGAGAGCGCCTGTAGTCCCAGCTACTTGGGAGGCTGAGGCAAGAGGATAACTTGAGCCCAAGAGTTTGAGGTTGCTGCGAGCTATGAATGCCACGGCACTCAACCCCAGGGCAACTGAGTGAGACTGTGTCTCAAAAAAAAAATAATTATTGACCACTCTGAGACTTAGTTTACTTACATGTAGAATGGTAGATAAAAATAGTACTTCACTATTGAGAGAGTTAAATGAGGAGATATAAAGGGCTGAGCATAGTACCTTGTACATAGTAAATATTTAATAAATACTGTTATCTCTTTGCCTTGCAGTCTATTTCTAATTCCATTTTCTTTCTTTTGAAAAGACAAATTCTGACCAGAATATGCTCCTGATGATATTTTTCAGTTGTTGCTCTTGTGTAAAAGGATAAAAGGTAAGTAATGCTGTAATTCTTTAACTTGAACTTCTAGCTAAAGATATTCTAAACACACCATACTCTAGTAGTTCTGTCTTAGTAAATATGTGCCCTTTTCTGGGAATGTTCCTTTTTCTCTCTACCATCTTACATTTGTTTGCCTAGAAAATTATTTCTCAGCCTTTGCTTCTAGCTTAATTATGGCTTCTTCTGTAAAAGCTTCCCCTGCTTCCGCCCGTTTCCACTGGACTTTGTACATACTTCCAGAATCTATTTATCAGACTGTGATTATTGATATGTCTATTTTCCACTGGGCTCTGTACCTACTTCCAGTATGTATTTATTGTGATTTATCCAGATTGTGATTATTGATGTGTCTATTTTTCATTAAACTGTAAAATTTCAGGATAAGAACCATAGCTTTTCTACACTGTATGTTTAATAATTAGTAAAGTGCCTTGCATGTAGCAGAAGCTCAATAAATGTTACCTAAGTGAGTGAAGTAATGGGTTGTAAGATATACTTAATAACGGTTGCTCATGTTTACCTGTATCACAGCTGAAGCTTGACTTCTTCATCTTTACCGATGAATCAGTATGTGGCACCTATACATACCATAAGAAAAATGAAACAATGAAAACAAATGTCCCCAAAGGAGTTTTTAAACAATTTGAACATTGGATATTTTTCACACTTAAAATATAAAAATTTAAGAAAATTATTTAAGAACTTATTTAAAAAGCCTACATATAATCAATGTCCATGTTTTATTTGTTTTATATTACATACCATATTGCTTTCAGAACTCAAAGGTTCACTTTGAATTGATTAGTATTCCAAAATTAACTGAGGAGGCCCACTGATTAGCAAGGAAGGTAATAAACTGAAAAGCTAAAAATAATATGTATTATTATTATTACTTGAGACAGAGTCTCCCTTACCTTCAGTAGAGTGCTATAGCATCATAACTCACAGCAACCTCAAACTCTTGGATCACTCAAGTGATCCTTTTGCTTCAGCCTCCTAAGTAGCTGGGACCACAGGCGCCTGCCACAACACCCAGCTATTTTTAGAGAGGGGATCTCACTCTTGCTCAGTCTGGTCTTAAACTCCTAAGTTCAAGCAATCCACCTGCCTTGGCCTTCAAGAGTGTTAGGATTACAGGCATGAGCCATCATGCCCAGCCAATATGTGTGTTTTTAAAACAAAGCTAACTGTAGGAGAAATATTTTTAGAGAGCTGCAAGGCAGAGACAAGGTTCTCTGCATACATAGAATGTGACTCTTTGGCCTGGCCATTAATTCTACTTGTTTGGGTAATCGTACAGGGAGATAAATCCAACCAAATAGACTTTATTTTTTCAGGTATGAAAGATGACCACAAGCCACCAGAAGTAGTTTTCTGACATTGATGGGGTGGGTGAAACAAGTCAGAAAATAGTATCTTATTCCATTGTAATTAAAATGTTCATGCTATTTTTCAAAATAAATGTGATATTTGTGACCATTTTATGTACTCCTATTGTCCAAAATATCTCGAAGCCGCCTTTAAAAACTGGTGGTATGAATTTGTTTATTGACTTTTTTGGTAAGGTATGTAGTATTAAGTTTGCCATCCATGGTATACTCAGGAGATGCTTTTTTTCTAAATCTATATTGAACCCAGTGAAAAAATTAATTCTTGATGTGCAATGACTAAACTATTTCAATTTAGTTAAATTTCCTTCTTTAGATACTGAGCACATTGATTATGGATGTTGACATAGTACTACAGTGCCCTAAATACAACAGGTGCTTCATAAATGTTTATTGAGGAGTATATTATGGCATATATACTGTATTTTAGCCATTACAAATAAGTGAGTCTGTCACTTACTATGTATTCAACACAGTAATATGGCAAACGATACCACTTTCTACTTTAGTTATATAGAAGTTACTTGGGAAGACTTTAGTGAATTTCCTGTTTGATGGCATCGTTCTTAGAACATGTTAACTTTCTAGAGCAGCAGAACAAATTAATACATTGCTAACAGTGCCAGGGATTTGGATTTGATTCCTATAATAACAAGTTAGCAACCCACAGGCAATTTATGCTGTGACCAGGGGCTGTATCATGAATATCTGCTGTTAACTTTTCTTTTCCTTTTTTGAGACAACATAATCTTACTATGTTGTCCTGGTAGAGTGCCTTGGCGTCACAGCTCACAGCAACCTCAAACACTTAGGCTTAAGTGATTCTCTTGTCTCAGCCTCCCAAGTATCTGGGAGTA
Source organism: Galago senegalensis (assembly GCA_963575145.1). Lineage (NCBI taxonomy): Eukaryota > Metazoa > Chordata > Mammalia > Primates > Galagidae > Galago > Galago senegalensis. The sequence continues at coordinate 49,076 of CAUYTI010092436.1, read as the reverse complement.
CAGGTACCTGCCACAATGGCTGGCTGTTTTTTTCTTTCTGTATTTGTAGTTGTTATTGTTGTTTGGCAAGCCCAGGGCCGGGATGGAACCCACCAGCACCAGTGTATGTGGCCGGTACCCTAGCCGCTGAGCTACAGGTGCCGAGCCATGCTGTTAACTTTTCAATATTAGAGGGATAAGCAATGGTGACTAAGAACAGAGTGAGACAATATGGCTGTCTGTGCACAGCCCAGCAGCAGTACAATAGAAGTTATTCACAAAAGCCCAATTTGATTCTTCCTCTGCGGGGCAAAAATATGTACCTTGAATCTCTTGTAGTTCACCTACAGGAATCCTATAACCCAAGAGCTACTAAATGGGAACACATAAGTTGCTTTGGGTAATTGCTATTAAAAATAGAGGCAAATATAGTGTTCAAATTGGGATCTTTCTAATACATTTAAAATTTTGGGATCACCACTTTTCTTTTGCTAGCTGACAATTGTTACTGGTATTCCCCAGGCTTGTAACTTGGCAATTCTAGCATAACTGATAGCCATGAGCATTGATAACCTGGAGTAGCACAAGACTGTTATTGAGGTTTGCATTTCAGTTTTTATAAAATCTTATTGTAGTATAATAAGTTTCAGGGAATAAGGCTGTTTAAATTGTCATTTAATGAATGAAATTATTTTATACCAGTCCTGATCATAATTTCATACTCTATTTGTTCTATCTACATCTGGTTCAAAAGAAATGTTACTTCTTTTATTTGAGACAGAATTTCACTTTGTCACCCTTAGTAGAGTGCTGTGGCATCACAGCTCACAGCAACCTCCAACTCCAGGGCTTAGGTGATTCTCTTGCCTCAGACTCCTGAGTAGCTGGGACTACAAGAGCCTGCCACAATGCCCGGATATTTTTTTTGTTGCAGTTTTGCTGGGGCTGGGTTTGAATTCGCTGCCCTCAGGTATATGGCGCCGGCACCCTACTCACTGAGCCATAGGTGCTGCCCAAGTTACTTACGTTTTGTCTTGAAATATCCTGCAGAGATTGTTTGGTTACAGTTGATGGGTTTGTAGCAGCAACTGGAGTGTGAAATGAGGAAGTATTCACTTCTATGGGAAAGAAGTACTGTTAAATCTAAGAAAATGATACAGTTTTCCCTTCTAGACTGCCATAATGTCTAGTATTACCATAGTCAAGGATGTATATACTTATGCAAGTTAAGGCAGTAGTGCCAAGGATGACTGGATGACTTCTTTGAATTTCCCTGCCTGATTTACAGTGGATCATCACTGCCTTTGGGAGCAAGCCTGAACACCCTAACATTTGGCCCTAACTTCCTTTGCACAGATTTTTTTTGAAATCAGAGGAAAAATTTAACTTGAAAAACTACATGATAAAACTAATTATTTAATAGAAAAAAACAGAACAATTATGAATATTATTTATTTACCTCCACCATCATTTGAAGAAAGTGGCATTGTAGTCGATTCTTTATCTTCCTGTGTGATTTAACATTCAAAAGAAAAACATTCATTAGTAATTAAGCTACTAAAAGAGACTTTTGCTTAATCTACAGTAATCAAGTTAATACAGTATTTGTCCCCCTTTCCCTGCCTTTTCTACTTCTCTCCTAAGCATTGGTTACAATGCTAATACATATTGCAACTGCTTGCTGGACATCTCTGACAAACACCTAAACTTAACTAGTTGAACATGAAGCTCATTATGTATCTATGTCCTTGCTTCTTTGCAAACTCACTTTTCCTCCTCTATTCCATATTTTGGTTAAAGACATGGTAATTCACCCAGTGGTCTGGTCTAAAAAGCTTAGAGTTATTCCATTTATTTTGGATAATGTCAATCTAATTCAATCTAATGCTTTTTGAGCACATTGCTTAGAACTGAATATATATACATATATGTGTGTGTATATATATGGCAAATATACTGGCAGTGATTTACTGAAGAAAAGTAAAGTTAGAAGCGGCAAGATAAAGAGAAGACACACGGAATAAGAGTTTTCAAAGGTGGGAAACATAGGGGACCATTGCTAGCTTGTGGAGTTTCTGAGAATGGCCCTGAGTGTTTGTTCCACTCAGCTTTTATTGAAGGCTATTATCTCATTTAGCCCAGAGGGTAAGCTGAGGAAGGGAACAAATATATCAGCAGTTTCTCTGAGTAAGAATGTTAGTTCTTATTCTGTCTACAATCATTAACTTTAAGGGTCTAAGTAGCCTCGAGAAATTCGGAACGTGAGCCTTGTGTGGGGGCAGCCTCCTGTCTGTGGTCACACACACAGATTCCTTGGGGGAGGTTAATTCCCATTAGTTCACTGTGAAGAATTGGTGGAGTAGAAGAATTTTCCTCTGATCTCTACCCAGAAGCATCTTCCTCTGTGATAAGGTAGTATAAGCCCTCCTGCCCCTATTTCAGGGTATGAGCTGTTGCCTTGGTCTCTGCCCTGGCCGTAATATAAATCCCCACAATGGGTATTTGCTTTGACTGTTGACTGGGCAGAGGATGGCTTGGGTAATGTTTCTTGCCAGGCCTTGCCATAGCCTCCTCTACAACCACTGTCTTCTTCAGAGTGTTTACAACCTAGCAGGGGTGTCTGCAAGCTGTATCTCCTACAGAGCAGGCTTCTGGGAAAAGCAGGAACTGCTCAGATAAGTAACTTAGTTTCTGGCTTAAAAGCAAACTAGGTAAACTGTTTTTATTCTACCTTGCTCAGCTTATTTCTCTGTTCTTTCCTTTTTTGGGGGGTGTTTTCCCTTGCCAAGAATGGATTCTTTGGTCCCCATTCTGCCTGTGTGTATATATAATTTTCTACCTCAAAAAGCTTATCATCCAGTAGAAAAGACAAATATGATATAGTATAGTGAGTTCTGAGATAGAGGTAAGCCTGAGCACCATGGGAACAGAGAAAAGACATCCTGCATCATGAAAACCTATATGCAAAAGCTGAATCTTCTTCTTCTTCCTTTTCTTCCTTCTTCTCCTTCACCACCACCACCACCACCATCATCATCATCATCTCCCTCTCTGGATCCACACATCTATTGAGTCATCAGATCTGGACACAGTCTAAACTCCAAAATATCTTGAATCTGTATCCTCTCATTCATCCTTATTGCTATTGCCTTGGGTTGGGGCCCCCCTTTTTTTTTTTTTAGCTGAACTATCTGAGTAGACTTAAAATTATCTTCCCTCTAATCTTTTCTCTGTACCATCAATCAAACATACTGTTACTGGGTTATCTTTTAGAATCCAAATCATTCTTATGTCACATTCCTACTGAACAACCTTCAATGGCTTCAGTATATACCAAGAGGATTATAATGATTATATTCATACTTCAGCAAGGTGTACAAGGCTTTAGCTTTAATCTACCTTTTCAGTCTCGTCTCCTGCACTTCCCTGGGTATGCTGGCTCATACTTAAGGTGCTTTCACTTACACTTTTACCTCTGTCTGCAACATTGCCTCCCTATATCCTCACATCTACTCATCTGGGAAACTCCCACTCACATTTCAAGACCTAACATAAACTTGCCTTTTAATACAGCCCTTTTAAGCCTCTCTAGGCAGAACTAGGCTCTAAATCTTCTGTGCTACCCACTGCATTTTATAAATATCAAAACTGTCCTCTCATTTTAGTGTAATAACTTTTGTGTATCTGATCTTTAGGTAATGATTATGTCTTTTCCATCTTTGTATCCCATGTTGTCCACTTTTCCCCTTTCCCTTTCTTTCTAGCTTAGCCCAAGACCTGGTCCACAGTAGGCTCTCAACAAATGTTAGCTATCATCATCATCAAATGTTTCAGTTAGTTTCTGCTAAGCTGCAGGATATATTTAGCATGAAGCTGATCCAACACTTTCTTTCCCAGGGAGAGGGTTAAGATCTGTGTAGGACCCAATGATCTCTAGCCTAGCCAGAAATTAATGATCAGTACACATTATTTGAAACATATAATTTCTACCTCTTGTTCTGTTGTGTTACTTCGCACTTCAGGAGTAATACGTGACAAGGGTCTTGTCTTTTTGCTGGGAACCTTGGCATCATTTTGAGGTGGGGGAACTGACCCTGAAAATAAGTGAAAGGGAAAGCATATAATTTTTAAAGAACTTTGTTGATGTATAAATGAAGCATAGTAAACTGCATATAGTAAAAATGTACAATTTTTTTTTTGGTTATGACCTACATACATATAAACCCATGAAATCATCGTCACAATTGAGATAGTGAACATATCCATCACCCTCAAAATTTGCTTGTGCTCTCTCATAGTTTGTCCTTCTCTCCACTCTCTCACAGGCAACCATTGATCCTGCTGTCATGATAAATTTATTTACATTGTTTAGAATTTTATATAAATGAAATAAAACAAGATGTCATTTTTTTGGTCTGCCTTCATTCATTCAGCATAATTACTTTGAGATTCATTAGTATTGTTGCTTATATTAATAGTTTATATCTTTTTATTACTGAATAGTATTCCATGATAACTATGTACCACAGTTAACCATTTATAAGGGCATTTAGGTTGTTTTCCAGTTTGGGGCTGCTATGAATAATGCTGCTATAAACATTGGTGTTCAAGTCTTTATGTGGATATATGTTTTCACTTGTATTGGGCACATACACATACCTAAGAGTGGAATGGCTGAATTATATGGTGGATGTAAGTTTAACTTAAGTTTATAAATTATTTTCCACCGTGGTTCCATCATGTTACATTCTTATCAGCAGTCAAGAGAGTTCTAGTTCCTCCACATTCTTACAAATACTTGACATGGTCAATTATTTAAATTATAGCCATTTTACTGGGTATGGAGTCGTATCACGGTTTAATTTACATTTCTCTAACGACTACTAATGTTGAACAGCTTTTCATGTGCTTATTTGCTATCTTTCTGTCTTCTTGAGTGAAATGTCTGTTGGCCTGTTTTTCTCAAGTTGTCATACCTTTGGCCATTTTTATTAGGTTTTATTGCAGTATATATAATATATATTTATATTTTACATTTATTCACAATGAACATGCCTTCTATATGGAGGTCTGAAGACCCATATTTTTTCTGTACTTAGTTTTGGGGTTTGACAAATGTGAAACAGCCATTGTGCAATTGGCCTCTTATTTCAAAATTTTTATATCATTTTCTCGTTTTTGATTCCTTAAGTACTCTTTACCCTGCAGTACTCTTTATCTGCTATTTTGGGAGGTGAGATCAAAATTTGTAACAAAAGGAGTGCCATTATAAATACCAGGGTAGTATTCAGCACCTGTCATCCAAGAGTAGGATGAAATAGAGGAAGACAGGATGCCTTGTGAGCCTTGAAATTAGCTCAAGAATTTCCCCTAATTTCATCTTACTTTTTTGAGTAGCAACACCTTGCAATACTTAGTTCAGAAAATTATCCTGTAGTGTACTGGAGATATCCTTGTCCACTATAAAGTTGTTTGGGGTCAAGAAGAATGGGTATGTGATTTAGGAAAAGGTAACAAAAGCCACTCCTTTAGCAGCTCAGTGATGGGAAGATGGAAGGGTAGTGGGAGAGAGAAGCTGCAAAGCAAAGAACTCGGATGTGGTTTCACATTTGTTTTACTGGGCCTTGGTGGCTTTAGATAAGTGAGGTTACTATGGAGAGCAAAGAAAAGAGCCTAACTCCATTGTACACATAGGAAAAAGAGATCTTTTAGTTCACCCCTTGCCACCAACTATGCTACCTTCCTTCTCATGGAGCATGGTCCAGGAACTTGGCCATCCCACAGATGGTCAGGCACAGCAAGGCTCTCTCTGAGGTTTTGTTTTTTTAAGTCAGTCTTGGTTCTCATGTGCTGTAGTCATAGCCCAGAGAGGGATGAAAGTCTTCCTGGGACACTTGCTGGGGGAGTCACTGTGGTGGAGATGAGAGGGCTCTCCCCTGAGTGTCATGGGCAGCTAGCTAGAGCTTGGGGGAGGGTGGCAAAGCTAGAGGCTCTACTAAGCTCTAGGAGACCAGAGCATGAGTCATATGTCAGTGGCAGACTTCAACTGTGAATGCCAACAGGCCAAGTATTATTTGAGTAGAAACAGGGGCATCTCTCTGGAGAACAAAGGAGGCAGAGGACATGCCATCAAATAACCTGACTATTCTGCCTTCATGAGGTCATAGAAGCTGGTGTTTCCCAAACTTTAATGTGCATACTAAGCACTTAGTAGATCTTAGGTGGGGGTCTAAGAATATACATTTCTAATAAGCTCCTATGTGATGCCCATGTGGCTAACACTTAGAGGAGTAAGAACATGAGCCACATATCTTGACTCAGACTCCTGGACACCATTCTTGGGAAAGAGGAAGAAAGATGAGGAGGCTCCCTGGAAATCTAAGCCATTTTGGGGGCCTCACAAAGGCAGAATGTAGAGGAGTATGATAGAAAAAAATCAAAGACTGATCTAGACAGCAAAAAGAAGGCAGACACTTGAATTTAGCAAATAGTCCTAGTCCTGTATGTACGATGAAGAAATCTACTCAAGAAGCAGGTTGAAGTGCTTAAGTGACAATAAAGCTACTACTCAGCTGGGCTTTTCAAAAAGGAACAGGGAAACAAGACTGGCCAATACCGAGGGCACACTCCAGTGCTGCAGAAAAATATGTGGCAGAAAAATTATTTCCGCTGCCAGTGAAGTGACCAGTTACTTTGGGATCTGAAAGGCCCAAAGCTCAAGAAAGGGCAGGGCTTTAAGAAAGAGCATTGAGCAGGGGTCTTGGTCCTCACTAGGATTCTAGGGCAAAGGCCCAGAAACATTAGTAGTACCTCCAATTAAACAATCTGCAAGAATGTTCTCCAGGTGGAACAAATGAAATGTGGGTAAAAGCTTCCCCAGGAGACAGAACTGCTTAGCAAGAGGTGGCAGCAGCTATTTGAGGCACAGACTGAGAAAATGCCTCAGGATCTTGTTGGGAATAGAAAAGTGTAAAGATGAGATCAGAAGCAGGGGCTGTAGAAAAGTGAGGGCTCTGAACTGTGCTTGGAGAGTCATCAGCTGCAAACTGGTCTGCCCTATGTGTGGGAGTGTAGAGGCAGTGGCGCCAGCTGCGTAATCAGGGAGTCTAATCCAGATGGCAGTCTCGTTGAGTCACAGAACTGAAGCATTACTCAAAATCCATCATTGGATAGAAGGGGCTAGAGGATTTATCTGCATGGTAAGGAGAAGAGGGCATTACCAAATCCAGTCTTCCCACAAATTACTAATTCCTAATCAAAATGTTTCAATTACGTTTTAGTCTTTGGTGTCCTTGGTATGTTTGGCGTCCTGAGTGTACTTCGTGGTCCAAGGTGCTGACACTTATTTTCTTTTTCTTCGGAGTAGCTTCTTAAAGAAATATAATGAGACATTTACTTTTTAGTAGTGGAGATGACAAAATTATCCCAGATAGATTATATTTACCCTTTCATGCCCAATAAGAGGAGAGCCAATTACCAATCTATATGTAGGGATATAGGGAGCAATTGGAAATGATAGCCACTAGTTCACAATGGAAAGTGATTATGTCTTCCAAGGGACACTTGGAAATGCCTGGAGACATTTTTGGTTGTCACAAATAGGGGTAGGGATGTTTCTGGCTTGGGTTGAGGCCACAGATGCTATTGCTCAACATCCTACCATACACAGGATGGCCCTGACAAACAAAAGATTATGTTACCCTAAATATCAATAATGCCAAGGTTGAGAGACCCAAGAATAGAGGCTGTGAAGGCGAGGAAGGACAATTACTTTTATAATATCATTTTGTCTAATTAAAGTCATATATTAGTTCTAACTAAACATAATTATCTTCTAGGAGAAGGGAAAACTATATCCTGTTCCTGAGAACAGGCTTTTCCTCTGTGTGGGAGGCAGTCCAGAATAATGACTGTGCTGGAGAGCCTCCAGGCTAGTGACAATGACAATTCCTAGTTGCACCTCAAAGCTTGGCAGAAGCAACCATATACATAGACCTCATTTGGGAAAGCCATGATCACAGCTCTTGTTTCTAACCATTTACATAGACAAAAGGATCCCAAACTGCATGTGTGCTAATTGGGTTTTCAGTAGAAATATAAGATGTGCATCCCTTGGTGTTTGCATGGTCCAAGATGAGAGTCTTGTTATAGTGGTATGAGTCAATTTCATATGTGAAATAAGTATCCTTGCTCTCCTGTTACTTCTGTAATATTATGAATTTAAATTCATTTATTTTTTTTTTCAAAAAGGATGAAGATGGAAGAAGCTCTATAGCCAGTAAAGTGATCTAACATTGTCCAGGCACAATGTTATAGTCTCATTGCTTCACTGAACTGACTGATGAGCTTGTCTGACTGATCGCTCCTTTATACATGTTTCATTCCCTTTTTCTTATATTGTCTATTCTTACTAGTGCCTCCTTTTAAAAACTTTCTCTTGGATACAGTTTCTCTCTTGTTAAAATCATTATTCTTGTCTGTTCTCCTTATAAAACTTATTTTTTTCTTTCTCTATCCTTTTCTCTTCCCTCTCTCCCCTCCCTCCCTCCCTTCCTTCCCTCCTATCTCCCTCACTTCCTTCTTTTTCTCTTTGACTTTTGTTTTTTATGTTCTTTCACTGCTTTTTTTATTGGCTCCTCCTTTTGGAACTTACTTGGTGATCTTTCTCTCTTGCTTTCGTTATTTTTGCAGTGGCATTTCTTTCTTTTTTTAAAATTGACATTTATATTTTAATACGGGATAACAAGCCAAATTACAGCCAACTGTTAAACTTTTCTTTCTTTTTTAAAAATTCTAGGGTACAACAAAATCAGCTCAGGAGGCATTTTTCTTGACAAATGATCCCTACTCTTTCCCATAGCAGGCTCCTAGGCAATCTTCTAAGTCTAATCAGTCACATTAAGATACTGAGTGGTGAGTCTTTCACATTTGCTGCTTATAATTCTTAAGTGGTCAATATCTAATATTTTCACTTCTGGGTAAGAGAAAATGCATTTTGGTCCATTAATTCACCCACTCGCTCCTGGAGGACATTAACCAACTCTGCTATTACAAAGACATGAGTGTCATCAATGTCTTGAATTATGAACTTCTTCCCCAGGGTACTGGACTCATCCAAGGACAACAGGAACAGCTTCATGGTGGGGTCACATTCTATAAGCACTCCTTTCAATATGTTGACCATCTTCTCCCAGTCAGGAGGTGCAGATGACCTCAAGATTGCTCCACCTACAGACCAGCTGCACCTTGTGTCCCCGACAGAGTGCACCTGTGCCAAGACGTCATCATGCCAGGGACACACTCCTGCAGTGGCATTTCTTATTAACTATTAGCTTTTCCTTATTGAACATCTTCCTTCCCTTCCTTCTTTCCTTCTATCTTCCTCTTGAATACTACTGTAGTTTTTTGGTCATCTTTTCTTACTCCTCTCTCTCTCTACCTTATTTAATTATTGGCTGCTCCTTTGAAAACTTTTATTTTCCTCTTTTGTGTAAAGTCTCCTTACAGGCTTCTCATTATTTTTTATTTTTTATTTTTTATGTTTTTTATGTTTCTTGCCCTCGGTAGAGTGCTGTGGCGTCACAGCTCACAGCAACCTCCAGCTCTTGGGCTTAGGTGATTCTCTTGCCTCTCAGCCTCCCAAGTAGCTGGAACTACAGGTGCTTGCCAGAACACCCGGCTAATTTTGGTTGCAGTTTGGCTAGGGCCGGGTTTGAACCCACCACCCTCGGTATATGGGGCCAGCGCCCTACTCACTGAGCCCCAGGTGCCGCCCCAGGCTTCTCATTTTAAAAACATTTTTATTCTTTGTTCTAGTTCTGTCTTACTTTCGTTTTTATCTTTATCTATTTTCTTTATTGCGCACTTTATTCTTATTGGCTCTATCCTGTTTGCGAAACTTTCATTCTCTCATTTTTTCCTTCTTTACTTTCTTTTAACTAGTTAATACATCTTCTCCTTATTTTTCTTCATTTACAACTCCTTCTGACCTTAATTCTGTCCCCATCCTTTAATCCCTTTCTCTGTCTTTTTCTCGCTCCCATTATTTCTATTTCTCCTCTGTACTTGTCAGCACCCATACCCCCCCTTTCTCCCTTCCTTCTTTCTGCCTTTTCTTTCTTCCGCCTTTATTCCTTCCTCCCTTCCCATCCTCTCCTATATCCCTCTTTCTTTCACTCTCTATTTACTTGCCCCCTTTAAATACATTTTAATTTTCTTCTTTCATTTCCTATGTTTCTATTTTGAAATACTGACTTTGAAAATTAGGTTCCTATTTTTAAATACTGACTTTTAAAGTTACGTTCCTCTTCTTAAGATCAGTTTGTTCATATTCTCTCTCCTCCTTTTCCCTTTTCTCTTCCTTCTCCTCTTCCTCCTCCTCTTCCTCCTCCTCCTGTCCATTTTATAACTTTCTCCCTCTCCTCCTTTTTAACTGCAATGTCCTCAATGTTCTAATTGTAATATTTTAACTAACTTCTTCCTTTTAGATCTGTCTTTCCCTGTTGTCCACAATAGCACTTAATTTTCTTTCTTTCTTTCTTTTTTTCTTTTTTTGGCTGGGGCTTGGTTTGAGCGAACCACCTCCAGCATATGGGGCCAGCGCCCTACCTTTTTGAGCCACAGGCGCCACCGTGTACTTCATTTTCTTACTAGCTCCTCCTTTTCAAACCTTTCTCTCTCTGCCTGTCACTCTCACATTCTCTCTCTCCTTTTCAGTTACTTTTTTTTTTTTGAGACCAGGTCTTACTCTGTCACCCTAGCTGGAGTGCAGTGGCCTCTTCTTAGCTCACTGCAGCCTCCAACTCCCGGACTGAAGGTTACTACCTCGGTCTCCCAAGCAGCACATTGTGCCCACCACAATGCCTGGCTAATTTTTCTCTGTTTGGTAGAGATGGAGTCTTGTTCTTGCTCAGGCTAGTCTCACATTGGCCTCAGAAAATGTTCCCACCTCAGCCCCCGAAGTACTAAGGATCACAAGCTTGAGCCATTGTGCCTGGCCTCCTTTTTTTTTTTTTAAATTTTACAGTCTTTCCTACAGATTCCTCACTTTAGACGTCTCTTTCCCGCCTTTCTACGCTTGTGCCTTCCTTCCTTCTTTTCCTCCACCCCTTATTGCATGTGCTTTGTCTATTCTCACTCCATTAAGTCTCTTCCTCTCCTTACCCTGCCTTCATGCCTTCCTTTCACCCTGCCCTCCTCTCCTCCCTCCCTCTTTCCCTTCTTTCCCTCCCTCCCGCCCTTCCTTCTTTGGTTTCTCCATCCAGGCTCACTGACCTTCCTTCCTCCTATCTTTGTTCATTTCTCCCTCCAGTTCTCTTTCCATCCTTCCACATTTTTCTTCCTTTCCCTCTTGCTTTCCTGTATCCCTCATTCCTTCCTTCCTCCTTTTCTTCTTTTGTTTTCTCTACTGGCTCCTCTCCTTTAAATTACACTTTCTCTCTCATTCTATCTTTTTATATATGCTCTTTTCCTTGCTTCTGCACACATGCCCTCTCATTTCCATCTACCTATCTAGCTATCTATTCGGGTATTAATCATTTATCTTTCTGTCTTTACGTTTCTGTTTTATTTTCCTGTCTCCAACATTAAAGTCTGTTCTCCCCCACAACTATTGTAGTTGGTTTTCTTTTTCTTTTCTCTCTTTCTTTCTTTTTTTTGGAGACAGGGTCTTACTCTGGTGCCCCAGGCTAGAGTGCCACAGCATCAGTCTAGCTCACAGAAATCTCAGACTCATGGGCTTAATGAGTCCTCCTGCCTCAGCCTCCCAAGTAGCTGGGACTTGTACAGACACCTGCCACAAAACCCAGCTAATTTTTATAACTTTAGTAGAGATGGGATCACCCTCTTGCTCAGGTTGGTCTGGAATGCTTCTGCTCAAGAGATCCTACCACCTCAGCCACCCAGAGTGCTAGGATTAGTGAGCCACTCCCTCACTTGGTTTTCCTAGTGGCTCTTCCCTCTCACTCTCATATTCTTTCTTCCCTTAACTGTTCCTTGTTGACTTCCACTATAAACTTTGTTCTTCCTTCCTAAGTTTATTTCCTTCCTTTTTCCTCCCTTTGACTCTTTCTCTCACTGGATTTTATTTTTTGTATCTTTTTTGCACTATGTTTTCTTCATGGGCTCCTTCTTTAAAAATGTATTCCATTCTTTTTCTCTCTTGCTTTCCTTATTTACTGCAGTGGCATTTCTTATTGGTGTTGTCTGTTAAACATCGTTCTCTCTTCCCATCTTTCCTCCCTCCCTCCCTCTCTCCTCTCCCCTCTTTAAAGCTATCATTTTTGTAGTCTTCTCTTACTCCCTCTTTTTGTATAGCTCACTTCATTTTATTATTGGCAACTCCTTTTAAACTTTTCTTTTCTCCTTCTGTTTTGTGTAAACTCTTCTTACAAATTGCTCATTTTAAAACATTTCTCTTTTGTTCTCTGACTCTCTTTTCCCCATATACCTTTCTCTTCTTTTTGTCTTTTTATATACTTTATTCTTACTGGCTCCTTCCTTCTTGTACTTGTGTACTGTTCTACCTGTTCTCTTTCTAGTTATTTTTTCCTTCCATCCTTCTTCCTTCCTTCCTTTTTTCCTTCTTTCTCTCATTCTCATATTTTCACCTTTATTTTTAAAAAAATTAATTGATCTTTGAAAATATGTTGTTTTTTCTTCATTTCTTACTCTGTCCTTTCCTCCTTCTTCCCTTCTTTCCTTTCCTTCTTTTATCTATGTCTCTTCCTTTCTTGTTTCCTTTCCTTTCCTTCTTCCCTTCTCTGCCTCTCCTCTTCTCTCCTCTCCCCTCCCCTCCTTCCTTTTTCTTTCTCTGTGTTCATCTGCATGTTGGCTACTTTCCTTCCTTCCTTCCTTCTACCTTTCTCCTTTCCTTCTACCTTTATTCTTTCCTCCCTTATCCTATCCTGTACAGTAGTCCCTCTTTCTTTCACTCTCTATTTACTGACCCCTTTAAAAAAGTGTTTTGAATTTCCTCTTTCCTTTAATTCTCAATATTGTTATGCATTGACCTTTTTCCTGGGTTCTCCTTTTGAAAATCTCTCTCTCTCCCTCCTTGCTACCCTTCTTTTCTTAGATCTTCCTTCCTATTTATACCTCCTTTCCTTTCCTAGCTGTCATCACCCATCTCTATTATTTCACTGCAATATTTTAACTGAAGTCTTCCTTATGGATCTCTCTTTCCCTGCTGTTCACAATGGTAATTTTCTTATGTCCTCCATTTTAAGCCTTTCTCTTCCTTTCACTCTCTCGTTCTCTTTTCTTAAAATTGGTCTTTCTTTATGTTTTTTTTTCCTTGAGACAGAGCCTCAAGGTGTCCCCCTGGGTAGAGTGCTGTGGCATCACAGCTCACATCAACCTTCAACTCCTGGGCTCCAGCAAGTCTCCTGCCTCAGCCTCCCAAGTAGCTGGGACCACAGGCACCTGCCACAACGCTCGGCTATTTTTTGGTTGCAGCCATCATTGTTGTTTTGGCGGGCCCGGGCTGGATTTGAACCCGCCATCTTAGGTGTATGTGGCTGGTGCCTTAACCACTTGAGCCACAGGCGCCAATCCTAAAATTGTTCTTTCTTACAGAGTCATCACTTTAAGCTTCTTTCTCCCCACCCTTTCCTTCCTGTCTTGTTCCCTCCCTTCTTTCTTTTCTTCCTTCTCTTATTGCCTTTTAAATGTCTTCTCTCCATTTCCTTCAGTCTCTGTCTCTTCCTGTCTGTCTTTCTCTATTCTTACCTGGCCTGCTTGTTTCCCTTTCTTCCTTCCTGTCTCATGCCCTTCATCGTTACCTACCTAACCTACTTCCTTCCTTCCTTGTATTTCCCTTTCTTCCTGCCTCTTTCCTCCCTCTATTCTTTCTTCCTGTTTCCTGCTTTTATTTTTTTTTTCATTTCATCTCTCTATTTTGTTCTAACACACTTTCTCTCACTTTTTGAGACAGAGAGTCTCAAACTGTCGCCCTGGCTAGAGTGACGTGGCATCACAGCTTACAGCAACCTCTGACTCTTGGGTTAAAGCATTTCTCTTGCCTTAGACTCCTAAGTAGCTGGGACTACAGGCACTCTCCATAATGCCTGACTATTGTTTTGTTGCAGTTGTCATTGCTGTTTAGCAGGCCTGGGCCGGGTTCAAAGCTACCAGCTTCTATGTATGTGGCCGGCGCCCTACTCATTGAGCCCCAGGTGCCGCCCCTCACTCTCTCTTTATATCTGTTTCATATGGTCATTTATAGTGACTTATGCCTTTCAAAGTCCCATCTGTCTGCCTGCTTGTTTGTTTACCTATTTATCTATGTAGCCACCTAAGTCCTTACCTGGTTATTTATCCATCTTTATCTTACTCTCTTTTCAAAAGTGACTTTTTAAATCCTCCTCATCACCACAGTTGTACTTGATTTTCTTCTTGGCTCCTCCCTCTCACTCTCAAATTCCCTTTCTCTTCCTTAGTTCTTTTCCTTATTGACTCACTACTTACAACTTTTTTCCTTCTTTCTTTACTTTCCATCCCTCTTTCTTCCTTTCTTCTTTCCTCTTTCCCTATCCCTCTTCCATTCTCATTTCATACTTTTACTAGTGACTCTTCAATCCATTGATTTCCTTCTCTTTTTTGTGCTACTCTCTATTGTAATTGATTTCATCTGGCTGCTTTTTAAGTGTCCTCTACCTTTAAGATCTACGTCTTCATCTATCTAACCTGTCTTCCTGCCTTATGCCTTGCATCCTTCCACCTGGCTGTGATCCATTAATCTATCTTTATTTTACTCTACTTTCAACCAGCTGCTTCGTTTCTCTCTTGCCACCTTCTCTTCTTCCCTTTTTCCCTCCTTCCTTCATGTCTGCCTCTATAACCTTCCTGTCTTTTCTCACTCTATTTCTTTAACTGTCTCTGTTCCTGACTTTCTCTGTTCTCTGGCCCCATGCCTATGTGCCTGCCTGCTTTCCTCCATTCTTCTCTCCCTTCTTTCCTCCCTCTCTCCTGCCATCCCCTCCCTTCCTCCCTTCCTTTCTTTCTTTTAATTTTTAGAGACAGGGTCTCACTTTATTGTCCTCAGTAGAGTTCTATGTCATGACAGCTCACAGCAACCTCCAACTCCTGGACTTAGGCAATTCTCCTGCCTCAGCCTCCTGAGTAGCAGGGATCACAGGCACCCGCCACAATGCCTGGCTATTTTTTCGTTGCAGTTTGGCCAGGGCTGGGTTTGAACCCACCACACTCGGTATATGGGGCAGGTGCCCTACTCACTGAGCCATAGGTGCCGCCTTCTCCTTCCTTTCTTCACTCCCTTATTTCCATTCCTTTTTCTACTGGCTCCTCTTTTAAAACTATTTCCTTTCCCCCCTCTCATTGTTTCTGACTCTCTTTTTTCACACATTTTGTCCTACTGGTTTCTGCCTTTCATATTATGTATCTATCCATCTATCTATCTATCTATCTATCTAATCTATCATCTATCTCATCTATCTATTTACTTGCCGCCAACCTACCTATCATTGAGCTATCTATCAGCTATCAATCACCTTTTTTTTTTTCTTGAGACAGAGTCTCACCCGTCACCCTTGGTAGAGTGCTTTGGTGTTACAGCTCACAGCAACCTCAAACTCTTGGGCTCAAATGATTCTCTTGTCTCAGCCTTTTGAGTAGCTGGGACAACACAAGCCTGCTACAATGCCCAGGTACTTTTAGCAATGGGGTTTTGCTCTTGTTCAGGCCGGTCTTGAACCTGTGAGCTCAGGCAATCCACCCACTTTGGCCTCTCAGAGTGTTAGGATTATAGGCATGAGCCACGGCAACTGGCCTTCAATCACCTTTCTGTCTCTATTCTTCCCCGCCACCCCCCCTTCCTATTTTTATCATCAGTGCCTTGCAGTATAATTGTACTTGATTCTTTTCTTTTTAAAATTTTGAATGTTTTCTAGTCTTAATTGCTTTCAGTGGCAAAAGTGTATAATTGAAGTTGATTATTTCCATTTTGGCTCCTTTCTCTTACTCTAAGATTCACTTTCATTTTTAGAATTTCCTGTTGCTCACTGACTCATCCTTTATAAACTTCTTCTTTCCTTCCTAAGTACCTTCATTCTTCCCTCTTTCCCTCCCTTTCTCTGTTTTACTCTCACTTTATTTTGCTCTTTCTTGGTGGATATTTTTAAATGATTTTTTAAATAGATTCAAAAGGTACAAGTACAGTTTTGTTACATGGATATATCATGTAGTAGTGAAGTCTGGGCTTTTGTGTAACCATAACTTGATTAGTATACATAGCACCTATTAGGTAATTTCTTTTCTTTTCTTTTTTATTTTTGCAGTTTTTGGCTGGAGCTGGGTTTGTACCTGCCACCTTTGGCATATGGGGCCAGCGCCCTACTCCTTTGAGCCACAGGCACTGCCCTATTGGGTAATTTCTTATCCCACACCCCCTGCCACCTTTCTCAGTCTCCAATGTGTATCATTCCATTCTCTATGTCCATGTGTACATATTATTTAGCTCCCACTTATGAGAACATATGATTTCACTTTACTCTTTCCATCTTTTTTGGCACATTTTTCTTTATTGGTGCCTCCTTTTGCAACATTTAAAATTTTGTTCTCCTTTTCTCTTGCTTTCATTATTTTTTTACAGTGGCATTTCTTATTGATTCTTTCCTGTTAAGCATCTTATTTGTTTTCTCTTTTCTTTCTTTCATTCACTTTTTCACTGTTATTACCATTTTTAGTCTTTCCCCCTCCCTCCCATCCTCCCTTTACTTTCTTTCTCTCAACTTTCTCTCTCCCTTTCCCTTCTGTCTTTCTTTTCTTTTTTTCTTTCATCTCACTCTGTTACCCCAGACTAGAATGCGATGGTGTCAGCTTAGCTCACTGCAACCTCAGACTCCTGGGTTCAAGTGATCCTCCTGCCTCAGCCTCCCTAGAACTTGGGGCTACAGGCACACATCATAGCACTTGGCCAATTTTTCTATCTTTAGTAGAGGCGAGTTCTTAGGCTGGTTTTGAACGCCTAAGCTCAAGTGATCCTCCTGTCTTGAGCACCCAGAATGCTAAGATTATAGGCATGAGCCACCAAGCTGCTGGCCTTTTCGCCTTTCTTAGTCACTTCTTACCTTCTCCCCTTTTACTTCTTTCTGTGTTTCTCTTAATTTTATTATTGGCTGCTTGTAAAACTTTTCATTTTCTCCTTCTCTTCTTTTTAAAGTTTTTTTTGTAGGTTTTCTTGTTTTTAAACTTTTTCTTCTCTTTGTTTCTGTCTTTCCTTTTCAATCTTTTTTTTAAATCTTTTTGTACACTTCATTTTTACTGGCTCTTTCCTGCTTGTTTAATGATCTTTTTTTCTGTTTCTATCTCCTTTCCCTTTCCTTTGTCTGTCTCTTTCTTCTTACTGTCTCTCGTTCTCATATATTCCTCCTTTATTTAGTCAATTTTAAACAGGTTCTCTATTTCTTTATTTCTTACTCCTTCCTACCTTTATTCTTTCCTTCTTTCTCTCATTATTCTTTTTCTGTCTCTTTCTTGCTGCCTCTCTCTTTTTTTAATTTCTCCTTTGTTCCTGTCTGCAGGCATGCTCACTTGCCTTCTTTTCTTTACTTTTTCTTCCCTTTTTCCTTTCTTCCATCCTATCTGATCCTACCCATCTTCCTACTTTCCTTTACTATTTACAGGCCCCCTTTAAAAATGTTTTTCATTTCTTCTCTTTCTTTTTCCAACTGTCTTTTATGTACAGACTTTTTACTGTGTTTTCCTTTTGAAAATCAACTTTTAGTTCTTTTTTCTTTCTTCTTTCTTTTGTCTTTTCTTTTTATACTCCTCTCCTTTCCTATCTAGCTGTCATTCATTCATCTTATTTTACAGTAAAATTTTACCTTTTTCCTTATAGAGCTTTCTCTTTCCCTGCTGTCCACAGTTGTACTTAATTTTCTTATTCGCTCCTCCTTTTCAAACCTTTTTCTTGTCTCTCACATTTTCTTCATTTTACTCTTTTCTATAGACTAATCACCTTAGAGTTCTCCTTCTTTACAACCCTCCCTTCTTTTTTGTCCTTTATTGACCCTTTTCTATGTTTTTTCCTACTTCATTCTTAGTCTCTCTCTCATTCTCTAGTCTTACCCTGCCTCCATGCCTGCCTTTCTTTCTTCCTTCCTCTTACCCCTCTTACCCCTAGCCCCCCTTTTTAAGCAGTTTTTGGCCAGGGCTGGGTTTGAACCCGCCGCTTCTAGCATATGGGGCCAGTGCCCTACCCCTTTGAGCCACAGGAGCTGCCCCTTTATCCTCCCTTCCTTTATCCCTTCCTTTTTCCTCCTGTGCCTTCCTTCCTTCCCTATTTCCTTCCTTCTATTCTCCCATGTTGTACTAGTTTTTGTTTTTAAACATTTTTCATTTTCTCTGTATGTCTTTTAACTCTCTTTGTATCTGTTTTACATTGGTTTATGCCTTTTGAAGTATGATCTTATCTATTTACCTGTCCTATCTTATCTCATCTCATTTTACATCTATCTCTCTGTCTCCCTGATCTATATGTCTACTTGCCTATGTACTCACCTATTTATTCATATTCATTTTACTGTTTGTTCTACTGACTCTTCTTAAATCTCCTCCCCTTCAACATAATTGTACTTAACTTTCTTATTGGCTCCTCTCTCCCACACTCACAGTTTCTTTACTTCTTTAACTTTGTTCCCTACTGATTCATCCTTTGAAAACTTGTAACCATCCATCCATGGATCTATCTACCTATCTCCCTCCCTACTACCTACCTGTTATCCTTCTGTCTATCTATATTTATTTTTCTCTATTTTAACTGATTTTTTTTAGATCTCTCTTTGGCTGTCTTCCACAGTTGTAGTTTTTTTTTTTTTTATTACTTACTCCATTTAAACTCCTGTGTCTCACTCTCACCTCATCTCTTTTCTTTTTTATTTTACTATTTTCTTAGCTTCCTCCCTTTGACAAAGTTTCTCTTCCTTCCCTTCTTTTCTCCCTCATTTCCTTCCCTCCCTTTCTTCTGCTTTTTACCTCCACTACCTGCTTTTATGTCTCCTTCTTATTCCTTTTATCCTCTCTCTAGCATTGTCTTTTTTTTTGGTGAACATACATGCCTGCCTTCCTACATCCCTACCTTCCTTTCCTACCTCCTTCCTACTTCCTACTTTTCATACATCCTCCTCTCTTCCCATTTTTCCTTTCTTTTTCTCCCTCTCTCTCTTTCTCTTTCCTTCCTTTACTCTTTTTCTAAAGTGGTTTTTCTTTCAAACTTTTTCTCCTTCATTCTCCTTTTTAATACTGTCTTCTCCACCGGCTCTTCCTCTTAAAAATCCTTTCTACATACCTATCTACCTGTCAACCTCCCTAGCTACTTAGCTATCATCCACCATTTTTATTGTATTTTTGAATGAGATCTCTCTCCGTGCTCTCCATCTCTATCCTTCCTTCCTTCCCTCTTCCCTTTCTTCCATCCTGCCTGCTTGTATACCCTCTATCTAGTCTTGCTCCATTTCTTTCACTATCTTGCTCCCTGTCTTTTTCCTTTTCCTGCCTTGTATCTGCCTTCTTGTCTTCCTCCCTTGTTCCCTCCTGCTTCCTTTATCTTTCCTTCCCTCATTTGTTTCTTCTTCCCTCTTACTATTTTCTTTCTTTTCTTCATTCATCCACTGGGTTCTCTCTCCCTCTTGTCTTCCTATATTCTTTCTTTCCTCATTTCGTCCTTTTGTACCTCTTTTCTGCCTTTCTCCCTCCCTTCCTGTCTATCTCCTTCCCTCCCTTTCTTCTCTTCTTCCATCTTTCTTTCTATTCTTCTTTTACTCTCTTTTTACTGATTCCTCTTTTTAAACTTTTCTTTCCTCCCTCTTCCTTTTTTTAAAACTCTAATTATAACTGTCTTTTTAGTACATTCTTTTTAAGCTCCCTCTTTTTTTTCATTGTTGAGGACAGAGGGTACAAAGAAGCAGGTTATACTGACATTTGTTAGGTAAAGTCCCTCTTACATTCCTTTTTACTATCTTTTATGTCCAACTAATGTATGCTCTACCTGCCTAGCTATCTATTCAGCTATCAATATCCCATATTTCCTTCTTTATTTTACTAATTCTTTTTCTGACTCCTACTTTTAAAATCTGTCCCCATTACATAATTGTACTTGATTTCCTTACCGGCTCCTCTCTCTTATTCTCACATTCTCTTTTTTAATTAATCCTGTTCTCTACTGACTCGTCCTTTATAAATATTTTTCTTTCTTTTATCTTCCTTCTACCCTTATTTCCCTCCTTCTTCTACTATTTTTATGGTGGATCACTTTAATGTTTTCTTCTTTCATTCTCTTTTATTTCCTTTCTATTTTTTGGTCTTGTTTTACTATTGGCTTCTCTTTTTGACATCATTATCAATGTGTATAGATATCATATCTATCTAGCCACTTAACCTACCACCTAGTTTTTGTACACCTCACTTTCAGTTGTCATACTTCTGTCTGTATTTTAGTTAAAAAAAATCAAGATAGGGTCTCACTATGTTTCCCAGGCTGGTCTTGAAGAGCTGGGCTCAAGCTATCCTCCTGCCTCAGCCTCCCCAGCAGGCAGGGACTACTCTTACTCTCTCTAGATTTCTTCATCTTTTCTTCGTGTCCTTGCATGCTTGCCTTTCTTTTCCTCTTTCCCTCCCTTCTTTTTTTTAAATCATATTCTCTCTCTCTCTCAATTTTTTTCTTTGCTTCACTTCCTCTCCTTTTATCTTTTTAATACTGTCTTTTCTACTGGTCTCTACTTTTAAAGTCCATTCTACCTGCCTTTCTACTAGCCTATGTAACTACCTCCTACTGTCCATGTCTTCTATCTTTATTTTATTGCATTTTTAACTGATTTCTTCTATCTAGACCTCTTTTTCTCCCTGCCTTCCATAGTACACTTAAGTTTCTTACTAGCTCCACCTTTTCAAACTCCTCTAGCATTCTTTTTTTATTTTTCCCCCTTTCCTACCAACTCATCCCTTCTAATGTCTTTTTTTCTTACCTCCTTCCTTCCCTTCTTTTCTTCCTTTTTGCTTGCTTTTTAGATTTTTCTTTTGATAGCTTATCTTAAACACGTTTTCTTTCCTTTTCCCTCACTTCTTCAACTGTTTGATTTTTTTCCTTTCCTTTTGCACTGCCTTTTTTCTGGCTTGTATTTTTGTCGTCCATTGGTTCTACTTATCTATGTATCTATCATCTATCTTTATTTTACTGTATTTAACTGACCTCTTTTTATGTTTTTCTCTGCTGTCCATGGATTATACTTAATTTTCTCACCAGCTTCTCCTTTTCCACATCTTTTCACTCTCTCATGCTCACATCCTCTTTAGTTTACTTATTTTCCTAGAGACTCTTCCCTTATAGACTTCTTTCCTATTCTCTCCCTTTCCTTATCTCCTCCTTCCCTTTATTATTTCTCACTGCACTTGTCTTTCTCCCTTTCCATCTCTTTTCTTTCCATGCCTACCAACTTTGCTTCTTTTTTTCCTTTCTTCCCCTTTATTAATCCTTACTTTCCTGCTTTCTTTCTTTTTTCCTTCTTATTGTTCTTTCCTTTCTCCATCCCCCCTTATTCCTCCATCTCTATCTGTCCTTCCTTTCATTCTTCTTTCACACTTTTCAATGGATCCTCTTTTAAAACTTTTTTATTTCCTTCCTTCTTTCAGTCTCTTGTTCTATTTATATATTCTTTTTTACCAGCATCTGGCATCTAACTTTTACATGCTATCTATTTATCTACTTTTCTATCGTGTATTAATCTAACTACCCAGCTTCCTGCCAATGGCCTATCTTTCTGATCTTTCTGTCTGTATTTGGTTGTCATTTTATTTTTCTATGATTCCTACTTTTAAAATCTTTCCCCTACACATAGGTGTACATTATTTTCTTCCTGGCTTCTCCCTCTCACTCTCATATTCCTCTCCTTCTTTTCTTTTTTTTTGCAGTTTTTGGCCTGGGCTGAGTTTGAACCTGCTACCTCTGGCATATGGGGCCAGCACCCTACTCCTTTGAGCCATAGGCACCACCCCCTCTCCTCCTTTATTTAAATATTTTCTCTAGTGATTCATCCTTTATAAACTTATTTTCTTATTTCCCCCTCCTTCCCTCCCTCCTTCCTTCCTTTCTTCCCTCTCTTCCTCCCTATTTGTTTTATACTGGCTACCTTAAAAATTTTATTCTTTCCTTCCCTTTCACTTTCTATTTTTGTCCTGTCTTTACCACTGGATTCTCTTTAAAATCAGTTCTATCTCTGTAACTGCATATATATCAACCAATATATGCAGAACTGATTTTACAGAACTCAATTGATGTATGTAATATATATTGAAATGAGGGAAGGAAAGATAAAGGGAGTTCTATGGAGTGTTTATATTACATACATCAATTGAGTTCTATCATATCATTTCTATCTCTAACTGCATATATAGCAATTGATGCATATATATGTATACATACATGTATGTATAGACACGTGTGTGTATACACACACACACATCAATTAATCGTATTTTAAAGTATTTTAAATCTGACTTCTTTATGGACCCCCCCAACAATATACATTATTTTTATATTAGTTCCTCCCTTTCAAACTCCTTTGTCTCTGGTTCTCACATTGTCTCTCTTCTTTGTTATTATTTTTATAGCTTCATCCCCCCTTCTCAACTTCTATGCTTTTCTTGCCTGTTTCCTTCTTACTCCCTTCCCTCCTTCTTTCACTCTTTTTTTATTGGTATCCCATTTTGAAACTTTTTTCTTTCCCTCTTTCCTTTATAACTTTCTTTTTTGTACTGTCTATTGGCTTCTGCTTTTAAAGATCTATCTGCTTACCTACCTGCTTACTTTCCTACCCACCTATTATCTATTCAGCTTATCAGTCATCTATCTACATTTTGCTGCCTTTTGGTACTGACTTCTACTTAAAACTCTCTTCCATCACACAGTTGTAACTGATGTTCTTATGAGATCTTTCTTTTAAACCCTCTCTCACTCTTCCATTCTCCTTCCCTTTCTCACTCTTCCATTCTCCTTTCTCTGTTTATGCAATTCTTTTTTTGTGTGACTTTCATTCTTTTTCTCCATTCCTCCCACTCTCATTGCCTTCTTCTGTTCTTATACTCTTTTTTTTTACTGTCTCTTCCTTTGAAACTTTTTTCTTTCTTTCACTCTTTCATTCTATCTTTATAATACTGTCTTTGTTAATGACTTCTTATAAATTCCCATTTAACTACATATCACCTACCTACCTACCTACATCCACATACCTATCAATCATCTTTATTTTACTGAATTTTAAAAATTTTGCTCATTCCTCTTCTCCCTCATTTCTCCTTTTTCTTTTTTTCTCCTCTCTCTGTTTCATTCTCTCTCTTCCCCTTTCCCAATTAATTGTGAGTCTCTACTTTTAAACTTTTTCTCTTCCTTTCCTCCTAATTTCCTAACTCCCTACTTGGGTCTTTTTGGTTTGCCTGCTTGTACACCTTCTTCCTTTCCTTCCTTGTTACCTGTCACTCTACCTGACCCCACATTCTTCTTTCTTATCTTTCTCCCTCCTGTAGGAACCAGGACAGTGAGCTTACAGAGACAAAGTAGCAGTTAAACAAAACAGTGGGCTTGCAGAGACAAAGTAACAGTTAATCTAGACAGTGGGCTTGCAGAAACAAAGTAGCAGGTTTTTTGAAACATACAAGCAGATGCTGGACAATAACTGTGCAGACTTTGTATGTTACTTTGGACATTAGAAATTGATCAGCTGTGGTACTCCAGCTTAGGGGCTGGGTTCAGGAGGAGGGAGCGGGTGCTGGCCACTGTCAATAAACTGAAGCTATGGAAGTTGCTTGGGGCTTTCCCTGACAAATATGGGGGGATCCCACCTCCTGCAAGTTTCAAGCTTACAATCCATGGTCTGGCCTGCTTTCTTGGTGACGGCATTGACACTCTCCCTCCTTTCTTCCCTTTTTAATACTTAAAAAGAAATCTATTCTTTTCTTCTCTGTCTTCTGTATTCTTTATTTCATTTTTACTACTTTTTAAACGGCTTCTTCTTTTAAAGTCCTATCTATCACATATTACATTTTAGTCTGTTTTTAAATTGACTTCTACTTTTAAAATATTCACTCCCTAGTCTCTATAATATAGTTCATTTTCCTACTTACTTTTTTCCTAACACCTATACTACTTTCACACTCCAGTTTTTTTTTTGCAATTTTTTTTGGCCAGGGCTGGGTTTGAACCCATCCACCTCCAGTATATGGAGCCGGCACCCTACTCCTTTGAGCCACCGGTGCCGCCCCACACTCCAGTTTTTACCTTTTAATTTTCCTCTATTTCCCACTGATTAGTCTGTTTTAAACTTCATTTATTTTTTTCTTTCTTCCTTTGTTCTTTTATTCTTTCTGTATGTCTCTTTCTTGATCCCTTTCTTTTTTAAAGTTTAAAAACTATTTCTACTTAGAAATAATTATAGATTCACTAGAATGTTCAAAGAAATTTATAGGGAGGTCCCACACTCCTGTGAACTAGCCTTTCCATGGTTAATAGCTTGCATACCTGTGGTATAATACCAAAATTCTTTGTTTCTTTCTCATTCACATGCCTGATATCCTTCCTTCTTCCCTCATCCCCCTCCTTCTTCCCTTTCTCCCTCAACTTGTCTTCCTCCCTTCCTTTCTCCATGCCATCTTTCATTCCTTTTAATTCTTCTTTTATTCTCTTTTTAGTGGCTCCTCTTTTCAATTTTGTTTCTCTTTCTCTTCCCCTTATCTGCAGTTTTTATAGACGTCTATACTTCAATGGCTTTTGCCATTTAATACCCTTCATTCTTCCTTCCTTTCATCAATCATACATGCCTATCTTCCTATGTACCATATGTACCTACATACCTAGTAGTCTGTCTAGCTATCAATCATCTATTCATCTCTCTTTCTCTGTATTTTTGTGTATGTAGGTAGGTAGATATATTTTTCTGTTTTCAATGTTTTTTTTCTATGCTTATGTTAACTTTCTTCTTGCTGACTTCTACTTTTAAAATCTATCCCACACCTACTTTTCTGTCTAGTTTCCCTTTCTCACTCCTCCATCCTCCTTTCCTCCTTTATTGCCTTCCCCTCTCCTTCCCCCACCTTTTCCCTCCTCCTTCCTCTTCCTATTCCTCCTCCCTCCCTACTCCCTCTTCTTTACTCTTCTATCCCTCCCTTTTTACTCACTTATTTGGGGTTCCTTTTAAACTTTACTTTTGTATGTAGGGAAGTCTCTTTTTTAACTCCACCCACCCAGCCCTCCCCACTATTGATTTCTTACTTGCTGCTCTTTTTCAATTCCCTTTTATTTTTCTCTTTCTATCCCTACTTTCTTCCTTGTCTTCCTTCCTTCCTTTTCTCAATATCTTACTTTTTTTTCTTTTCTTTCTTTCTCTTTATTTTGCTTGCCTGCATGACTGCCTGCCTCACTTTCTTCCTCCCTTTTCCCTTGTGATCGTCCTTCTTTTATTCCTTTATTCAGGCTTCTTTTTTTTTTAATGTTTTCTTTAATTTTTTTTCTCTAAGTCTTTCTCTATTTCTTATTTGTTTGGTCCTGTCTTTGTACTGGCTCTTCCCTTTAAAACTTATCTTACTTGCCTATTTTCTCTGTCTCCTTTATCTCTTTCCAAACTTTTCATCTCTGTTCCATAGTTTCTTTCTGTATTTCTTGTACTGCTTTTCTTAGTGG
Source organism: Galago senegalensis (assembly GCA_963575145.1). Classification (NCBI taxonomy): domain Eukaryota; kingdom Metazoa; phylum Chordata; class Mammalia; order Primates; family Galagidae; genus Galago; species Galago senegalensis. Next base: position 23,413 of record CAUYTI010092436.1, on the reverse strand, counting down.
CTCTTCCTTTTAAAAGTCTGTTCATATTTTTTGTCTATCACTTAACATTGCTGTCTTCTTTTTAACCCCCTTTTCCTTTTTGTACTACTATTCTTATTGAGTTCTCCTTTAAAACTTCCATTTTCTTTTTTTGCTTTCTCTCACATTCTATTTCCTCTCTCTTTTGATTTCACTCTGTTTTCTTTTTTTTTCCTTTGGTTTTAGTTCTATATTTTCTTGTATTGCCTTTCTTACTGTCTCCCTTTTCATTATTTACCTTTTCTCCCATTCTCCCTTTCCTCATGTATCCCTTTTTTTTTCAGTCTATCTTCATTTTATTGCCTTTTTTCATTGTTTCTCCTTTTTTATAGTCTAGTCTAATCTATCTACTTAACTAAATATTTTCTTTGACTTCTTTTTTGTATTTTGGGTTAATACTATTTAGTCATAAAAACAGACTTCTTATTTTTTAATGACTTCTCATTTTTAATTTTTGTCACCTCCCAGTTTGGCTTCTCTTCAAATTCCTCTCCTTCTCTCACTTTCTTTCATATTCTTTTTCTTTATTTTACTTTTATTTATTGACTTACCATTTTTTAACTTCTTTCTTTTCTATTTCCCTCTCCTTCTGCCCTCCTCTTTACCTCCCCCCTTTTTTGTTCACATATTTTTTTTCTGTGTCTTTTTCCAGCTCACTTTCTTTAACTGTGTCATCTTTCTCCTTTGTCTGCCTTTTTACCCCATCTTTTTTTGTCTATTTGTTTTTTTGTCTTTGTCCTCTCCCCACTGCCTCATCCAGAGTGTGTGTTTGCATTTGCCTACTGGCTTTGTCTGTTTCACTTTCTTATTTACTTTCTTTCTCTTATTCCATTCTTTATTTTTATACCATCTTTTCTTACTATCTCCTCCTTATCAACATTTTCTCTTTTTTTTGTATTCAAACATATCTTTTCTTTTATGTATCTTCAAAAAGGTTTATTCTTTCTTTCTTGCGCTCTCTCTCTATATATATATTATATATAACACATGTTATGTAATATATATTTTATGAGATTATATATTCTGATATATAGAATATACATTTTATATAATTATATATTCTATATGATATATAGTATAATATGTCATATATAAGCATATAAGATGTTACATATGCATCATATATTTATCATATATATTATATATTTTAATTTTAGTCTTTTCTTGAGGCCTAATTTTAAATTAATTTCTATTTCTTTATCTCCTTTTTTCGGTCTTTGTATTTTTTCTCTTCCTAGTTTCTTTTGTTAAACTTTTCTTTCTTTTTTTTCTTTCTTACTTTCTATCATCTTATAATCTTTTCCTAACTGACTCTTCCTTTTAAACTTCTTTCTCTCCTTACTTATTTTCTCCCTTTCTCTCTCTCTCTATATATATATCCATCTTTTTTGCTTTCTGTCTTTTATATCTGTTTTTGTGTATATTCTGTCTCCTCTCATTGGCTCTTTTTTAAACCTACAGTATAGGCAGTCTTTTCTACTGAGCTACTTTATAAGACCAATTAATCTATTATTATGTATATTATACACACTGTGTGTTTACATGCATTGCAACTCAAACTGGAAATGAGAAGTGTCTTGGACAGTACACTGGGAACATGAGCTCCTAGGACTTACCTTTGGAAGGGCCTTGTGTTCTCCCTGTAAAAGCAGAGGGAAGTTTATAAAGACATTATTATTTAATATATAAATATGCATCTTGTAGTTACTTTGTCTTTTATTTCTGTCTCACCTTCTATTTCATCTTGTCCTTTGTGTTCAAATATATCTTCCTCTAGTTCTTCTGGGTGAAAGTCATTTTGCATTTTGTGTATATGATAAGCAATTTTTTTCTCTAGAAATACTTGTTTCTAAAATATTAAAACATATTTAATATATAAGTTTAATATCAACTTGCCACTGGAAAAGAAAAATAGATATTTCAAATGTAACGGTATAATTGAAGTGAACCCTTATTCCCATCTTGAGATTTCTAAAGTCATAATGACTGCAAAGCAGAGAATGGTAGTCAGGGGTAAGTTTACTTTTGTATAAACATGAGCCACCCACCAGGCCCTACCAAGAATATATTTTAATAACAAGATCCAATTGATCTCATTTCTTACTTTCCCAAGGCTGGTCTCATTTCAAACCAGCTCTTGAAGTATAAGTTTAGGCCGGGCTGAGTCTTTCCATAAATAGGTAACCTCAGGAACTTAGGCCACTTTTGATAATTCACATCTTAAATTATCAAAACTGGTGAAAGTTTTCTCAAACAGCCCAAGTCATTGGTAAAAGCACACTCTACCTTCCGGTCATTTTCTTCTCGGATTTTTCGACGTTGTTCTTCAACCCTTGCTTCTCTTTTTACTTCTTCTCCAATCTTTGTCAGAAGTGATAGTTCTTTTGACTTCCATTCCTAAGGAGCACAATGTTACAGTAGCCAGTATGGATTCTCTTTCATAATTTTTTTTTTTTTTTAGTATTTTGTGTATCTACCACCAATAAGCAAGTTGAACTAAATAAATGGCCTAATAGAAATTGGGTCAACCTAATCAAAATCTTGCATTGGCTTGAGAATGGGCTTTCTTACTGCCTTTTATTGGGAATGTTTTGGTGGATGTGATAGAATGTCAATAGAAAATATTTTGCTGTTGAACACTTACTTCAAGTATAAGCCTGATTCCAAGGATGGGTATAAAAGCATGCTATGCTGACAGAGGGTTTTCTTTTCTGGACTCAGCAGGTATATTGTATGTAATCTGCTGCTCTTACATGTATTTTGACAGAGAAACCAAACCAGTAATAGCCTTGTCTGAATTTGGGTGACTGAGAATGCATGCATGATGATTTTCCACTAGAGCTAAATTCTAAAACTTTAAGGAGCAGATGAGGTATGAGTAACAGAATGGATATAGAATTTATGGTTATCAGTCTCACTACTTTATTATTATCATTATTTTTTAAAACAGAGTCTCAAGCTGTCACCCTGGGTAGAGTGCTATAGTGTCACAGCTCACATAAACCTCAAACTCTTTGGCTTAAGTGATTCTTTTACCTCAGCTTCCCAAATGTCTGGGACTTCAGGTGCCCGCCACAATGCCTGGGTATATTTTGGTTGCAGTTGTCATTGTTGTTTAGTAGGCCTGGACTGAGTTTGAACCTGCCACCCTTGGTGTATGTGGCCAGCACCCTGCCAACTGAGCTATGGGTGCTGCCCAGTCTCACTACTTTAAACAAAAGCTTGTATTTCATAATAGTGATAAAAGATCAGTAGAGATTGATTTATATTTTTTAGATCTGAAATAACTTCAGGTAATATGGTAAAACTGCTAAAAAACATTTAGAAATAAAAACAACCAGACACAATTGATCCTTTAATATTTAACATCTGTCATTGTTTACCTCTTCAATTTGTCTACGGAGGTTAAGTTTTCTTCTTATGTGGTCCCGATGTCGTCTTTCTTCAGCTCTCATCCGGAGTACACTCCGTCTTTCTGTTGTGTGTTCAATCCTGTCCATTTCTTTAGTAATCATATCCATATATCTAAGTAAAAGTGAGAGTTTAAGTGATGGTAAGCTAGGTGCTACTTTTACAATGACATCATCTTTTTTGACATTCCTAAACCACCTGCTTGGTTGTTTTTTATTTCTTGAACTACAGGCAATTTAGTTATTCAGGGACCTTTAAACTAGCCTGAGCCACCAACTCACCATGCTATACTCATTTTACTAATCTCCGTTATACAATTCTCTGTTATTGAGGCTGAGACAATGGCAAAATGCAGAACAAAGTGATCCAAAGCATTTTATTCAGAAATTATTCATAACTCAGTGGTTTGGGGAACATAAGTTTCCAAAAATGGCTCTGTACCTCTTGATCTATCTTTCTCTCTCTTCATGTTGAAGATTATAGGGAAGTTAAATAGTGTCTACTATTTTTGTTCATCCTGTTTTCAATTCTTTCTGGTATTTTTGCAACCTTTTGGGATTCACAATGTGTCCGTGAAATGTGCATTAACTTTGATCATACCTGTGTTTTAGTAACATTTCTTGGTTCGGAGTTGTCTGCGCATCTTTTTCTAATAACCATTCTTGGAATTGAGAGACATTATAAGCTTCATAGGATTTCTTGTTTTCACACAATTTTTTTACTTGCTGTTCGATCATTTTCTGGAAGAAAAAAGATTTAATGTTTTTATATTTGTCATAAATAAACTTGTCTTTTGATATGTCTTCTTATGTTTCAGGTTTAGTAAACATCCTGTATTCTGCAAATGGTTAATTCAGTTAGCCTGCATTTAAGTCTAGTGTGGCACCATTCCAGACAAGTAAAAGATTTTCTCTATAAATGAAAAGCAAATATCTCATTTTATCTTTTATCGATTGCTTATAGAAATTGGATTTGATATCAATACTTCTAGGTCAGAATATTGGGAGAAAATAGTTAGCATAGGACGAAACCTTACATAAAAGTTGTCTTACTGGCCAAAACTAAAACAAATTTGAGTATTTAACTTACTTGTTCTTTTATATAATTTCTTTCAAAGTCTAATTTTAAACTGGTCAGATAATGCCTGTACTTATTGAGTTCCTTCAAGGAACATACAACCTATAAAAACAAAAACAAAAAAATATATAAATACAAAGTTGTAATAATAATAACACTTTACAGAGAAGAGAGTAAAAAGAACATTCATTTTAGTAGGAATTTGGGATCAAGTCTAATGCATTTTGGTGACAGTTTTGAAGGTAATATTTCTACACAATTGTATCCAAATCTTATTTCATTAACCTGGCTTACATAATAATCAGGAATTTACCATTCCCAAATAGTTTGTTATTAAAACATCAATGTAGTAATGATGTTTAATTCCCCAAAGTATTTATTGTATCAAGTTTCCCACTTTGTCTCTGGTTTCCCAAAGGGTATGGGAAATATTCTTTGACAAGTATAAAGTGACAGTATTATTTTGAGAGCAAGGGGTATAGATCTACAATGCATTTGGGGGAAAATAACTGTGGGTGTGTGTTTGTGTGTGGATGTGTCTTTATATACTCAAATTATTTGGCAATTATCTTTTGTTGTTATAAAAGAAAAAAGGTGAAACAGGAACAAATAACTTTATTTAGAAAAAACAGCTGCCATTTTCCTTGCCCCAAATGCTGGGTAATTCATTCAGTTTTTTAAATTAAGTACTCTCTATCACTCAATTAAAAGTTGGCACAGACTTTCAGTTAAGTACAGAAGCAAGCATCTATCAAATGCTTAGAGTTTTGCTGGTTAACAGGAAGTAGGCTTCAACGCACTTTATTATTGCTGGTGATGTAACCACCCTTCTTTAATCTCCTCAGGATATCTTTTCGTTTATAGTATGCTTTTAAATGTGGATCATGTAGACTTTTATAGCTGGTTTCCAAAAGTCGACAGTAAGGATCACGCAAGTTAAAATCGTAAGATGGTTGATAAAGCTGCAAACATATTCAAAAGTATTACAAATATAAAATGAATGAAGTCACACTTTGAAACATCAATTTATTGAAATGATTAGGATGTTCATTGAAAATAAAGCATGCATGGGGTTTCTCTTTTAATGATGGTTACACAACTCTGAGAATATACAAAAAACTATTAAGTTTTGTACCCTAAATATCTCAAAAAAGAAAAGAAAAGAGAAGAAAAGAAGAGAAAAAAGAAAGCATGCAAACAGAATACGAGGTGAGAGAATGCAGAGAATGGACTGATTTGGGTAAACCTAATTGCCTTTCTCTTGCTCTGTGCTTCCACACCTGACTTAAGGCTGGAGGTGGGCTGTGGAATCCGGATTTGTGAACCTTGTGTTTGATCTGCCTGTAGAATCAACTTTAGCGCAATTCCTGAACATAGAGGGTGAAATTAACTGTTGGTAAGGAGAGCAGGTGAGCGCATGCCAGGATTTAGGAGCCAGATGGACAAAGGTACAGAGGTAAGAACCAGTGTGGCATGTGGGGGCAAGCAGAGAAGAACCCAACGTGTGAGAGTGAAGCCTCTGGGTTGTAGATAAGGCTAGACGGGGTGGGTTGAGGGACACCATGAGGCCTTCTATCACTAAAGTGAGGTTCAGGAACTTAAGCACTTTAACTCTCTAACTTCACTTGGTGTGCAAAGTAAAATCATAGCAAAGTGTTTTCAAGTTTAAGAGAAACTTAAAAGGGTAAAGAAAACCACTTACGCACTATTAAAACTTAGTTTACCTTTTCACATATATCTGTAGTATAAAATACACTATTACTTCCTGGGATCACAGGCAGTTTGACCCCAAGAGGCAGATCCAATAGGTGAGATACCCCGACCTCTGGAGCGGAGTTTTTCTTTGAGCTCTGTCAGATACAATCGGAAAGTTTGTCCAGGAACTATTTATTTAGTTTAGACCAATCTACTCCCACTTCAATGGACAAATACCCCTAAATAAATTAAAGAATCACACACTCAGGGTTGAAGGAACCTACTTGGATGGCGGACAACCTGGAAGACCTCCTCACTTCCCTAGGTCACTGGTACCACGTATAGGCCCCGCCCAAGGCCATCCCGCCCAGTGAAGGCCAATGGAAGCCCCAGCCACGCGCTGCCTCCACCCAGGGTTAAGGACCCGCCCCGTTTCTCCCTTTCGCCGAGATCCGCCCCCACCCTGTCACTCTGTCCGCCCTCTCGAGACCCCGCCGTGGGACCAGAAGGAGAAAGAGGAAGGACTAGCTGGCACGTACGGTCTCTGCTACACATTGCTCCTTGTCTGTATTTAGGCTGCTGGAGGCCGCCTTGGCGGCAGCGGCTTCAGCAGTCTTATAGCAGTTACTGAGGTACAGATCCATCGCCACCCGTCAGCCCCCAGTGGGCTGGGGGCTGGGGGTAGCGAACAGATCTGGTTTGTGCCCCTCTCACTCAGCTCCGTCCGTCGCGCTCGGAGTCCTGTTCAGGACTGAGCGCCGGAGCCCCGGTTGCTAGGATAAGGCGCCTTCAGGCCACGCCTCTCACAATGCAGCGTTCGGGGCGCAGGAGCTTACGACCTCAGTGGGCGACCTCAGTGGGCGACCTCAGTGGGCGTCGTCCCAAATAACGTCACTCTCTGGGGACAGGGTGGGCTACGGGTGGGGCGGGGGACCAGGGAAGCGGTGACCACATTGCCTCGCCGGAGGCGCATGCGCAAGAGGCTTCAGCACCTTAACACTTGGAAAAGTGGTCCAAGAGTCCCTGGGTCGCTATGAAAGTTTTGAGACAAAGTCTTTCAAATTTCTTATGAAAGAATCATAAATGGAAATAAATGGTAAAGTATTAATACCAACAGATTGTGGCAGATTATATTATGTGTTTTGTAATTCCTAGAACAACCATTAAGGAAACTATGCAAGGTAATATGTTCAAAACATTATACATAAATCAAGATGGATGTCTAAGAATGTTTGTGTATCCTACACGAAGGCAAGAAAACAGAAACAGATGAATGAGAAACAGGGGAATGAAACAGAAAACAATGAATAAAATGGTAGACTTAAGCCCTAACTTATCATTAGTTACTTTAAATGTAAACAGTCTAATCCCAGTAATTAAAACATAAAGACTGGCAGAATCAAGCAAAAACATGATCCAATTAAATTCTGTCTACAAGAAATACACTTTAAGTACACTGACATAAGTAGGTTGAAAATAAAAGGACGGAAAAGAAAAGCAAATATTAATTTGAAAATGCAAGGATAGCCATATTTATATCAGATAAAGTAGACTTTAATTGCTAGAGATAAAATGGAACATTATGCAATGAAGAAAGCATCAATCCACCAGGAAAACATGTTTCGAAATGTACGTGCACCAAATAACAGAACCTCAAAATACATGATACACAAGAAAATGGAGATAAAAGGAAAAATAGACAAATCCACAATTATAGTATGGGACTTACTAAATGCCTATCAACAGGAGATTAGACAAATAAATTTTATGTTGTACTCATGCTTATACAGCAGTTAAAGTTGAAAAACTTGGAGTCACACACACACACACACACACACACACACACACACATATATATATTTCTTTTTGTTTGTTTTGTTTTTTGAGATGGAGCCTCAAGCTATTTCCCTGGGTAGAGTGCTGTGGCATCACACTCATAGCAACCTCCAACTCCTGGGCTCAAGCGAGTGTCCTGCCTCAGCCTCCCAAGTAGCTGGGACCACAGGTGCCCGCCACAAGGCCTGGCCATTTTTTTTTTTTTTTGGTTGCAGCCATCATTGTTGTTTGGCGGCCTGGGCTGGGGATTCGAACCTGCCACCTTAGGTGTATGTGGCTGGCGCCTTAGTGGCTTGAGCCACAGGTGCCGAGCCTCAACATGTAATTAATGGTAATCATGAGGCATTGTTCTCGGGGCTAGCATGGCAACATTAAAGCAGGTTTGCCTTGAGTTCTAGGAACCTACCTTCTGATGCTAGGTCAACCTTTGGATGGGATCTCTGAATTGGCTTCCTCATACCACTGGATCTACTCCCTCATTAGGATGAACGAGCCCACTGCAGGTTGACCATGACCATGTGTTCAGGTGTGATCTGATAGGAGAGTAGTGGGTAATGTCATGAGATTTGTGTTTTTACTATCCGTTGTGATATAAAATGTGGGATGTTATTTATTGTCATAAATCAAATTTGAGTATGATTTGTTTCACATTTTATGTAGTTTTTTTTAAGTATTGTTATATTTCACATTCTATCATGTTTAACACAGAAAAACGACAATGGTTTAGAGTTTTTATTCTGAGGATAAAAATGATAAACGTTCATTGTAAATGATTCAAGAAATAGAGAAATCTAAAGAAAAATAAAACCTTGTTCCAACTTCGGTCGTCCAGAGATAAATACTCTTAACATTTTGATGAATACCCGTCTGGATATTTTTCTATGTATAGGTATTATTGTCTATCTAGAAAGGCAAGAATTACAGCTACATTTTCTCCAGTGTCTTTTGGAGTCCTTATATGACCTACTAAGATAAAAAAAAAATTCTCTATATATTTACTCATCTGTATGTTTTTCCCTATATAAGTTGCCGTTGGATTTATTTATCAGTCTAGTTTTAGAATTTCTTAATTTCTGCTTTCTATTGCCTATATTTTTCAATATTAAATTCATCTTATTTTTCTTATGCTTTTATTCTTCTTTTTCTAACATCTTGGTTAAATTCTTAGTCATGTGTTACAGCCACCTAAAGTCCTGTCTTCTGACCCTCCTTTTACCACCAGAAAAAGCTTAAGAGTTCATACTAAGTAAACATCATTCTGTTTTGTTAACTCTTAATTTGGAGTAAAGAGACAATGGGAGCGCTCGTGACCTTTTCCCAAAGCTGGCAGTAACAGATGGTATTGTCATTTACTTTTGTTTTGGAAGCTAGAGGCAAATAACCATAGCATCTGGGATGAGATCAGTTAAACTTAAGGAGGGAAGGAAAGAATTTAAGTTTTTCTGCTAGATGAAGATGTAGCAGTCCATTTTAAATGTCACTACTGAAGGAAATGTTACCCTTTGCATAAACCCGGCAGGCTTAGCATTTAGTGAGGTCTGGGGACCTAGGGGCTTGACATTTTTAACAGAGTCTGGTGATTTCTCTGACTTATTAAAACAGGAAGTTTCTGGAAATCATATTTCCCCTGTTGATTTATTTAGTGTGGCCTGTCTATTCAAATGTAGGTCTCACAGTCCCCAGCATACAATCTGCCCATCTAGGAGGAATACGAACTCAGGCTCTTGAATCAAACAGAGTCCATGCTCAGCCTGACTTATGAGCTGTGACCTTGGTTAAGTCTCCTACCTCTCTGAGCCTTAGTCTCCTTTCCTAGAATATAAAAATAATATTAAGAATTAAGTCGCCTCATGCATTTAATACAGAGGTGATTTTCGGGACATTTAGTGGGTTCATTGAGCAATCAGAAGAGGCACAGATCATAGTGTTAGGGAGGGGACCTAGAGGTCCCCTTTCATGCTTTTAGTTCTTGGGAGAAGGGGCACCAGGGGTTCTAGGAGAGGAATTCTAATGCATAGAGGCCAGAAGGCTTTCAGCAAGGACTGGGGGTAAAAATCAGGAGAGAAGAAAAGGGTGGGACTTCTCTGGGGTGAGCTGTGCAGCCATTGGTCATTGGCTGTTGTTAGGTGGGGCATACCCGAGGTAGAGACTCCCTAAGGGATTGATCACTGGTGAATAGAGGACCAATCAACAGAGAGCAGTCAGTTAAGGCTTAAAGAAACCAATCAGTGTAAGCCAGCTAGATTTGAAGACCCAATCAGTGCTTGTGAGCAAGGTTTGGGTGGGCAGACAAGGCTTAAACGCCCCCGAACACCCAAGATGCACCAGCAACCGAGGATTCTTTCCATTGTGTTGCAACCTTTCCTCTTCGCTAATAAACTATTGTGCTCTATTGCTTCTGCTTATTTGTGGTCCGTGAATTCTTTCTTCCATTCCTGAGACAAGAACCCCACGAGAGGAAGAAAAATCTGGTATCATCTTGACCAGGGGGCAGCAGCTCGCTGAGGGTCTCGTAGATTTACTTCTGTGTATGGCAGCATCTTTGTATTTTAGTAGCCAGCATTTCAGCCTGGAGGGAAGTACATACACACCGTCTAGCACAGAATAAGCACCCCAAAATGCTAAGTTGTTATTACTGTCACTATTTTGAAACTATGAATACTGTTATTATTTATGATTATGACTACACGCAGTATATTCCCAGCCGCAGCTTTTGCTGTCATCTTTACCTTTCCTGATGCCTGTTCATGGGTTTAAATGATGAACATGGCCTAGCACAGACCCTGCCTGTCAGTGGCACTTCCTAGGCAGTTTCTGTTTCTGTCCTGATTCTCAACCCCACTGTAGCTCTTCCTGTAAGGATCACTTTCCTCACTGATTCAGTGCCTCTGGTGGGCTCAGCACTGAGTATGCAGGCTGAGTTTGGGCCCTGCCCTAACACACCTCTTTGATGGCCTCCCTCAGTTGTTCCAAAGCCTTGGAAGATTCTCTGTCCCAATATTCAGCCCCATCTTCTGGCTTTCCTCTATTTGTCACTTTCCTGGAATACCCTAGGTAACTTCCTTCCTCTCTGGCTGTTTGTTTAGTCCACATGGCATATCTCCTCTTCCACCTTCCCCAGCTCATCCTTCCCATGTTTCCTGAAAATGCCACTGAACTATCTGATCTTTGCTTGTGCTAGTCCCTCTGCAGAATGCCTTCCTAACACTTCTCTGCCCTTATCTCCTCTTCCTCTAACCCCTCCCCATCTTACAATTACCTCCTTCATTGAATTTTTCTGGCTCTAGAGATCTGCACTGTTCATTTGATATTATATCAGATTATGTTGTATATAGTTTTATACTTTAAAAAAAATAAGAATTTTGCACTCCAAGAGTTTTAAAGCTTATGTTTTATGTAATTTTTGCAATTGTATCGGAGGCTCCTAGAGCTATACATTTAAGTATCCACAATAAATATTCAGGAAACATTTGTGGGTGGTGGTGATGATGAAACTACTGCTGGTTCTGATTTACATAGCCATTGTGAGGATGCAGGGGAGATTTTGGAGTGGTGTACAGGATGGATAGAATTAAAAGGATGTGGAGGCTCAGCGCCTATAGCTCAACCGGCTAAGGCACCAGCCACCTGCACCTAAGGTGGCGGGTTCGAATCCCCAGCCTGGACCCGCCAAACAACAATGATGGCTGCAACCAAAAAATAGCTGGGCGTTGTGGTGGGTGCCTGTGGTCCCAGCTACTAGGGAGGCGGAGGCAAGAGACTCGCTTGAGCCCAGGAGTTGGAGGTTGCTGTGAGCTGTAATGCCACTGCACTCTACCCAGGGGGACAGCTTGAGGCTCTGTCTCAAAGAAAAAAAAAAAGGGATGTGGAAAGTAAGGTGGCCAGAGAAGACACTTTGAAGTACTTTATGCCAGGACAAAGATAATGGCAAAGGGAATGGGGAGGACAGGGCAAATCTGAGTGATACCTGGAAGAGAAGAACAATAGGAGTAGAGGGCAGATTTGGTCCAAAGGATGACAGAGTAGAACCAGAAGTAATTGCTGAGGTTTCTTATCTTTGGAAAATTAAAAGAATGGTGGATAAGTGAGGAGGCTGTGGGCACAAAGTCTTGCTTTGTACATGCTGAATGTGGGAGGAATCATTGACAAGTAAGGGCTAAAGGCCTAGTGTTAACAGTCACAAAAGTAAGGCTATTAAAGGAAAGAATCAACAGAAGGACTCTATGAAAAGAACAGTACAAGTCCATGGACTGAACCACACACGTCGATCCAAATACTAGACACTGAGAAGAGAGAAGACCAGGTAGAGAAACAAGAAGAAACTAAGGCTTGGAAACACACTGTGGAGGGAATCAGCAGAGGACAGGGTCTACAGAAGAGTGGGTAGTCAGCCTCTGTTAGTACCTGGGGAGATTGAAAGATCTCAGACTGAGGACAGAACAGGGCCTGGCTAGGATGGAGATAAACCTACCAGGGGGTAGCTGCTTTAGTGTGGTGAAGCCAACCTATGAGAAAGTGGGGGATTGAAACTAGAGGAAATTGATTTAAAGGATGATCTTAGCCAGTAGCAGATGTAAGAAGCAGAAACCTATTCAAATCAGTGCAAGAATAGTGAAAAAGTAAATACATTGAGAGCACAGAGGGAGATGTATGGAATCTGGGGTTAAGTTGTATAGCCAGGCTCGGAGGGACTCTGGGGCCAAGTTCTGATAGCCACAGTGTCCTCATAGCACAGCTTTACCTGCTCTGGTGTGTGCATGCTTGGAACATGCTGCCCCACAGCTCCTGGCTTTGCATGTTTTCAATTCAAGGCAGGAATCCAGACTCAATTCCAATTACCTAAACTCTTGGGAAGAGAATCTGATTAGCTCCACTTAGGTCCAGAGTCCGCTCATTGTCTAGTCAACTGAGTCCAATGTCAAAGATATTAAAATAAATACTGGAGTCCAGTTTATGGGTGGGAAGGCAGTTCTCAGGAAAAAGGATGTTTGCTACAACTGGGAAGCTAGACAGCAAAAGGAAAAGCAATTGAATGGTGGCAAAAGGGAAGAAGCATAAAATATATAAGTTCAAGGTGGAAAGAAATGCACATGTTTAAGGGCAGGAGAGGTAAAATCCTTACAGAGGGATAGCTCTATACCATTAGAAAGGGTGGAGGACAGGCATGGTGGCTTACACCTGTAATCATGGCTATTTGGGAGGTTGAGGTGGGAGGAATGCTTGAGGCTAGAAGTTTGAGACCCGCCTAGGCAATTCAGTGAGACATTGTCTTTAAAATCAAATAAAAAATTAGCCAGGCACAGTGGTCCCTGCTATTGGGAGGTTAAGGCAGAAGGATTGTTTGAGCCAGGAAATTGAGGTTACAGTGAGGTACCACTAGGTCACTGTTCTCTAACCTGGTTGACAGACTGTGACTCCAAAAGGTAATTAATTGGGAGTCACGGAGGAGGTGAGGTTATATGGCCTCTAGTAAACAAATGGTGGGACTAACTTCAAGGAGAAGATAGGAATTTTTTTTTTTTTTTTTGGCCAGGGGTTGGGTTTGAACTCGCCACCTCCAGCATATGGGGCCAGTGCCCTACTCCTTTGAGCCACAGGCGCCACCCAAGATAGGAATTTTTTTACTCTAATACTAGAGAGAGGATGAAGGACCAGCAGTGACATGTTGATGTCAAAAAGAGGGCCTAAGGGTACTAGAGTAGGTGAATAGACTGAATAACGGCTCTTGCTCCTAGAGCAAGTTCCTCCGAAACTGGGAATATGTTATGTTTCATGGCAAAAGGGTCTTTGCAGATGTGCTTAAATTAAGGATTTCGAGATAGGAAGATTATCCTAGATTACCCATGTGGGTCGATGTAATCACAGGGGTCCTAGTTAGCGGGAGGGAGGAGTGTCAGAGGAGGAGGAGGAGCTGTGATGATGAAAGCAGAGGCCAGAGACAGAGAGAATTTGAAGATGTTAAGCTGCTGGCTTTGAAGATGTGGAGAAAGGGGCATGAGCCAAGAAATGTGGGTGGTCTCCAGAAGCTGGAATAGTCAAGGAAACAGATATTCCCACAGAACCTCTAGAAGGAACAGAAGGAACACGGGTCTGTTTACCCTTGATTTTAGGAATGCTGACCTCCATAACTACACAATAATAAACTCGTGTGTTGTCAGCTGCTAAATTTGTGGCAGTTTGTTATATCACAACAGGAGATTCATACAATCTCTCAATTTTTTTCTGACAAGTATGTGATGTCATTTGCTAAGTGCTAATGTGTGGGGAAAAGGGTACTCTGGAGGATGTCTGGAGTAAGCCTGGGAGTTGTTACAGAGTCTATGAGAGTCCGGGGTGGAGAGCAGACTGTAGGATTTGAATAATAATAGTAGGAATAGTAAGTGCTAAAACTTATGAAGTCTCACTACATGCCAAGTGCTGTTCTAAGTGCTTTTCATAAATTATATCATTTAATACTTTCAACAGCTCCCCCAAACACTTCCTATTTTTAGCCCTGTTTACCTATGAGAAAACTGAGGCACAGGAAGGTTGAGTGTCTTGTCTTGAACCAGGAATTCTGGCTTGGAAATCTACATGAAAGGCCTATTATGCCATATGATGAATTGGGTCTTTTTTTTTTTTTTGAGACAGAGTCTCACTATGTCACCCTCGGTAGAGTGCTGTGGTGTCATACCTCACAGCAACCTCAAACTCTTGGGCTTAAGTGATTCTCTTGCCTCAGTTTCCCAAGTAGCTGGGACTACAGGTGCCCACCATGATGCATGGCTATTTTTTTTGTTGCAGTTGTTGTTGTTTAGCTGGCCCGGGCTGGGTTAGAACCTGTCAGCCTCAGTGTATGTGGCTGGATCTATAATCACTGAGCTATGGGCACCCAGTGAAGGTAGGTCTATTTTTTGCATCTTGTTTCTGAAGTCTTAAAAATTCTTTCCTTCCCTCCTCTCCCTTCCTTTTTTTTGACAGAGTCTTACTCCATTGTCCAGGGTAGAGTGCCATGGCATTGGCTTAGCTCACTGCAACCTCAAACTCCTGGGTCAAGCCATCCTCCTGCCTCAGCCTCCCAACTAGCCATGATGCCCAGCTAATTTTTCTATTTCAGTACAGACAGGGCCTTGCTCTTGCTCAGGCTGGTTAAATTATTCATTTATTTTTTTATCAATACATAATTTTTATACATATTTATGTGGTGCATGTGACATTTGGTTGTGTGAATGGACTATGTAATGATCAAATCAGAGAATTTGGGGTGTCCATCACCTCAAGTATCTATCATATGTCTTGAGAACATTTCAAGTTCTTTCTTCTGGCTACTTTGAAGTATATAATACGTTGCTATTGACTTTAGTCCCCCTACTCGGCTATGGAACATTAGAACATAGAATAGTTGTTCTATCTAACTGTTGTCCCTGAAGGTTTATGTCTGGGGCTGGAGTCAGATGAGAAGCCGACACTGGGCACTACCTGACCTTCAGCAGACCTCACTCCAGCAGGTGAACTCACAGTCCAGTGTGGGTGGCAGGGCACAACCAGGGTGCGGTTCTTTTTCCCTGGCTTTCCATCTTGGAATTCACTTCCTGCATTCACTTCTGCATCAGCTCCTCTGATTTTCTCTCTCTTCTTAACATCTGCTTCTCCAGGTCTTCTCTGAAGAGCCAAATGATGGAAGGAAGATTATGGTAAAACTTAAGTTTCTCTGAGTGTAATAGAGTAGAATGAGTTATGCATTGTCCTTTGAGTTAGAGTGGACATCTGATAAATGATAATGATCTTCCTGTAGAAGGCATATTTACTAATCAGAAATAATCTCCTGCAATGTAAGTAAGTTCAGAGTTTTGAATTTGCACAGCATCTACAGGATACCCCCTCAGAAGACCTAGGCTGCTATTCAAGTTTAGTACACATGGCTATGTGGAAACCAAATGAGGACTGTTGAAAGGAGATTTTATAACTCCCACCCTCATTTGTTTTTCGAGGCAAGGTCTTTCTCTGTGCCCAGGCTAGAGTGCAGTGCAATCATCATAGCTCCTGGCCCCAAGAAATCCTCCCATGTCAGGCTCTCAAAGTGCTAGGATTATAGGAAAGAGCCACTGTGCTCAGTGCCAGCCTGTTTTTGATGCTATTTTCAATTCTCTTTGCCATGGTCCTCATAGAAAAGGATATTTGGATCTTGAAAGTCAAGAGTTTGATAAGTCGTTGACCTAAAATAAAACTCAGGTGCAGTATGCAGGCTGAGAAAGATAATATTTTCTCATACTCTACAATCCGTATTGCATTCCTATTGTATTTTGAAAACAGTGCTAGACCCCGTAAGGAGTACAGAGAATGAACACAACGTCCCTGGTTTCAAGGAGTTCTTTTAGTAGGAGCATCTGGTTTAGACTGAAAGAGGGCTGAGATTAAACATCTAGTTATCTTTTGAAAGCTCTGAGAGACAGAGATCTTTGGACATACTGTGGTTCCAACAATGGAGCTCAGAGCAGATGCGTTTGTGTTAATAAGGTGGCACACAATTGTCATTATGACCTGAGTGCTGCATCTTCACAAAGCCCACTTTGTTTTTTTTTGAGACAGAACCTCAAGCTGTCACCCTGGGTAGAGTGCCATGGCATCACAGCTCACAGCAACCTCCAAGTCCTGGGCTCAAGCAAGTCTCCTGCCTCAGCCTTCCAAGTAGCTGGGACCACAGGCACCTGCCACAACGCCCAGCTATTTTTTGGTTGCAACCATCATTGTTGTTTGGCGGGCCCGGGCTGGATTCGAACCCGCCAACTTAGGTGTATGTGGCTGGTGCCTTAGCCACTTGAGCCATAGGTGCTGAGCCACAAAGCCCACTTTGAATCAGGCTCCACTCTTTCCTCATTTAATGAAACGAGGCATGTAGTTCAATCTTTTTGAGCCTCCTCATCTGTAAAATGGGCCTAATAATAATGTAATTCTTATGAAGACCGAATGGAGTAATTTATGTTAAGTATTTACTCTAGAGCCTTAAGGAAGTGCTCATCAAATTCAGTATCATTACTATAGACAAGAAGGAATCAATGCCACAAATTGTTGTGTTCAGAATTTTTTTTAAAATTATTTTTTATCAAATCATAACTTTGTACTTTGATGCATTTATGGGGTTGAGGGAAGTGCTTTGATATACAATGTGAAATGCTTACACTGAACTAAGTAATACATCCATCATAATAGAAATTTCTTGATGCACCATTATTCAATTGTTCTTTGAGCTCCATCATTTGTGGCTATCAGGGTTGCCAGATTTAGCATAGAAGAATACAGGGCATCCAGTTAAATTTGAATTTCAGATAAGCAATGAATAATTTTTAGTATAAGTATGTTCTAAATATTCCTTAAGACATGCTTATGCTAAAACATTATTTGCTGCTCATCTGAAATTCAAATTCAGCTGGACATTTTGTATTTTGTCTGGCAACCCTTATTAGCCTAGGAGCTCTGTGATCTTAAAAACAAGTTACTTAACTTTTCTGACTCTCATTTTCCTCAACCGTTAATTGGGGGAATTCAGTGGTTTATTGTGAGTACTTAGTATTGTGACTGGCTCATAGTAAGTGCTTTATGTGTTGTAATAAGCATTACCATTCAGATGAGGTTGTGCTTGGTTAATGCCACATTGCGGGTGGTAAAGTCTGGAATCATAATCCTGAGAATTCAAGAGAAATTTAAAAAATTATGTTTTCATTGCATTTCATTGGAAGTTGTCTTTAAAAATGCAACCTCAAACTGAAATTAAAAAAGACTCCATCCTTGTAATAGTTCTCTTTGGCTTTCATGATTTTTACTCTCCTCTAAATTTTTATGACAAGTTTGACAACCACCACGGGAAGTTTATTCTTACTCTCTGTTTTGCAGTTTTGCCCTCTAGAGCAGGGCTGGCCTGCAGTTGAAACTGAAATGATATTGTCCAGTTTCCTCCTTTTGCGTGAGCTGCTAACGGCTCATCTGAAGAGTTTTTTAGAAGTTTCAACTCTGGGAGGTCGAGGTGGGTGGATGGCTTGAGCTCATGAGTTCAAGACCAGCCTGAGCAAGAGCGAGACCCCATCTCTACTAAAAATAGAAAAACTGAGGCAAGAGAATTGCTTGAGCCCAATAGTTGGAGGTTGCTGTGAGCTATGATGATGCCACAACATTCTACCCAGGGCAACAGCTTGAAACTCTGTCTTGAAAAAAAAAAAAAAGACATTTCAAACCAGTTAAAATTTTCAAATATGAGTCTTTGGCTCTGAGAATGTCTTATGTGAGGGACTCTGAATCTGAGCTGTAGTTGCAGTTCTGATGGGGAGATGCTTATTGGTTAACTTCACCCAGATATTGTTTTTTTTTTTTTTTTGAGACAGAGACTCAAGCTATCCCCCTGGGTAGAGTGCTGTGGCATTACAGCTCACAGCAATCTCCCACTCCTGGGCTCAAGCGAGTCTCCTGCCTCAGCCTCCCAAGTAGCTGGGACCACAGGCGCCCGCCACAACGCCTGGCCATTTTTTTGGTTGCAGCCATCATTGTTGTTTGGCGGGCCCAGGCTGGATTTGAACCCGCCACCTTAGGTGTATGTGGCTGGCGCCTTAGCCACTTGAGCCACAGGCGCCGAGCCTTCACCCAGATATTGTGTTTCAGATTCGTCAGGTTAGGGTTTGTCATTGTGTTTCCCCCATCAGTGTCTTTCCTGGTTAAAGTCATTGACTTTACCTGTCCTTGGTCTGAGGAAGTATTTCAGCTAAAATTATTTCTCCTTCATTTGAAGTGTCTTAGTCTGTTTCGTGCTGCTGTAACAGAATACCACACACTGGGTAATTTATGGTGAACAGGAATTTATTGGCTCACAGTTTTGAAGGCTGGGAAGTCCAATATCAAGGCCCTTCTTGCAGCATCTTCACATAGTGGAATATGAGAGAGAGAGCACGTGTGTGAAAGGAAGCTGAGCTTCCTTGACACCAAGGAAGGGTATTAATGCACTTAGGAGGGGAGAGACTTGATGGCCCAGTCACCTCTCAAAGACCCTACCTCCTACTTGCTAACAATGGCAATCAAATTTCAACCTGAGTTTTGGAAAGGAAAAACGTTCAAATCATAGCCTGAAGTATCCCTTCAACTCCCCATACCCACAAACTACACTAGTCAAAATTCTACTTATCTTTCCAAATTCTATTATAATAACTTCCACTTCCTTGAGGCTATCTCAGAGTACTGCTAGAATTAAACCCTATGAGAACATTTGTCATTGTCTTCAGATTCTGGTGTCCTTTCCCCAGAGGATAGAGGCAAAGACCGTCTGTAATTCATCTTTGAATTCCCTGTGAAAACTTGCAGATGATAGAGCGCTTGATAGATTAGTGGTATTGAGCTAAAAGTGTCTAAACACTTGAGAGGACTCCGCTGTCCCTACAAACAGCTCATGTTTTAATAAATATTAAACTTCTCAAACTGACCTGTAAGAGTTGCTTTCTCTAGAATAGATGAAATTCAAATAAGGAATAAGATAGAGATTTTTAAAATGTCCATTGGCAAATTACTGTATTTACGTTTTCAGTTTCCATACATAAAATAGGTTGGGTGAGGCATGAATAATTCACAGTGGACATAGGAACTAAGTAGTTTGATGGAAATTGTCTGAGTTAGAGAGAGGATTCCCTTTATCCCTACAGAGTAGAGGGAGGTCCTATACAGTATGGCCAAGGGCTGGTTTTTAGACTCTAAGCCAGAATGAAAGTACTGGACCTCTCCTCTGGGTTGGGCATTCTGTCCCCCCTCCTCCACCTTCCCCACCCACTCTCTGCTCCGCCCTGTTCTGCCTGCTCTGTGCCCAGGGGGCTGACCTTTTTCGACCACATCACCATTGTTTGCCTGCTGGGCTATCTCTAGGTGGTTTTGGCCAACAGACACACCAGCAGTATAGGAGGAAGAGGCTGGGGTGTTCTTTCCCTGTTTTTTTTTTTAATTAAATAATAGCTGTGTACATTAATACTATCATGGGGTACAGTGTACTGTTTCTGTAAATAATTTGAAATACTTTCATCCAACTGGTTAACATAGTCTTCATGTCATTTTCTTAGTTATTGTGTTAAGACATTTATATTCTACATTTAGAGAGATTCACACGTACCCTTATAGGATGAACCACAGGCATGATCCCACAAGTCACCCTCCCTCCACCTATCCCCTCCTCCCCTCCCTCTTTCCCTGCTTTTACACTGTATCCCTGGCCACAGCTGGGTCCCTCCACAAAGACTGACAGTGTCTGCTGGGCACCTTCTCCATAGCTGGTACAGCTTTCCCAGGTCCCATGGTGGTAACGGTTTCTTACTATTGTGAGCACGTGGGAGCCTCTCCATCTCTTGTTTCCTAAGCCTTGCTATCACCTCTATGACAAGTCTTTTTGTTAATCTTTCTTTATCTGAAACATCTGATGTAATTTTTGTCCTTGTTAAATGTTAATAGTCACACTACCTAAAGCAAGATTTAAATAAGTTAAAACCTTTTAAGCAAAGGCTAACAGATCTTTGCTCAGTATGTCTTTCTAAGATACTGACTGTGGCCCTGACCCTGCCTTAGAGATGAGGCAGAATTAGTACAAAGGAAAGGCGGGACCACACCTATGAGCATATTGCAAGGGTACAAGTCAAATCTGTCAAGTGTAGAACATAAATGTCGTAACACAATAATCAAGTAGATGAGGCAAAAGCTATGTTGATTGGTTTCATGTAACCACGTCAGATTGTATAAAAAAAATCAACACATTGTACCCCGCATATGCATAAATGTATTCATGGAAAAAAAACCCCAGAATTAGTACAAAGGAAAAAGTAACTGGTCTTTGCCTTTTTTTTTTTTTTTTTTTTTGAGACAGAATCTCACTCTATTGCCCTCCATGGAGTGTCGTGGTATCACAGCTCACAGCAATCTCCAGCTCTTGGGCTTAGGCAATTCTCTTGCCTCAGCCTCCCTAGTAGCTGGGACTACAGGCGCCTGCGACAATGCCCCACTATTTTTTTTTGTTGTTGCAATTTGGCCAGGGCTGCATTTGAACCTGTCACCCTTCGTATATGGAGCTGGCGCCCTACTCACTGAGCCACAGGCGCCGTCCCCTGGTCTCTGCTTTTAAGCTAATATTAATCAAATGCTATGGTCTGTAAAAAGATCTTTAGATTCTGGGAAGAAAATGTTCATATAAAATAGAAGAAATAAGTTTAATTAATGTATTGGTAATAATCTATAAAGGAGAGAATGATTCTGACAGGTGATGGGGAATTAATTCCCCAGCACAGATGTGTTGAGCATGGTGTCTTCACTTTTATTTGCTTTTAGATTATTGTGATGACTGCATTTTTTTTGGCCTACTACATACCATCAACGTGATTAACATTACAGTGACAATAACTTTAAATGTAACAACAGGGCTGGGTATAATAGCTCATGCCTGTAATCCCAACAGGTTGGAAGGCTGAGGATCACTTGAGGCCAGGAGTTTGATACTAGCCTTAGCAACATAGAGAGACCCTGTCTCTACAAAAAAAAAATTCAAAAATTAGCCAGTGTGGTGGTGTGTGCCTCAAATCCCACTTACTTTGGGGGCTGAGGCAGGAGGATGGTTGAGCTCAGGAGTTTGAGGTTGCAGTGAGCTATCATGATGCCACTGTACTTTAGCCTGGGCAACAGAATGAGACCCTGCCTCATGTAAAGAAAATGTAATGAGATGAGGAATGACTCTGGAAATGTTTGTACCATAGAGAGATTTGCTGGTCATCTTGTGACAATTTAAAAGAAAAACTGAAGGCTCAGTGCATGTAGCTCACTGACTAGGGTGCCAGCTGCATACACTGGAGCTGGTGGGTTCGAATCCAGCCCAGGCCTGCCAAACAACAATGACAACTACATTCAAAAAATTGCTGGGTGTTGTGGTGGGCACCTGTAGTCCCAGCAACTTGGGAGGTTGAGATAAGAGAATTGCTTAAGCCTGAGAGTTTTAGGTTGCTGTGAGCTGTGATGCCACAACACTCTACCCAGGGAGACATAGTGAGACTCTGTCTCAAGGAAAAAAAAAATACTGAAGATCAAAAATGAATCTTAAACATGTTGAGTATTTTTCTTTTATACAAGAGACAAATGCTCAAAATTTGCTTTGTTTTTGTGTGTGTGTGTGTGAAGACAAGTGGCTATCAAATATATTCTATTCAGGAGATTTAGAAAAATTAAACGTGCTTGGTCTACCCCTTCAAATTAAAAGTTGCTCTAAATAACAAGAAAGTAACTGCTTTGTAAAATAAAAATGAAAACAAAATCCCCACAAAATCATACTACAAAGAGAGTATTTTGAAAAGAGGTATTTAAAAATATATCCATCATTATGTAATTTTGTGGCCAAAATTAACTCAACGATTTTTACCCATTAAAATTTCTCATATCTGCATAGTTAAACTTGAAAACAAAATTTGGTCATATGAATGAATTTGAATGAATCTTTCAAATGAAGGATTTCAGGAAGTACTAAGCCCATTTATTAAAAATATATATTGTATCATTTTCTAATTAGCTTGGAGATGACAGAGAGACATTAAGAAGATGAAAATGGGCTCAGCACCTGTAGCTCAGCGGCTAGGGCGCCAGCCACATACACCGGAGCTGGGGGTTCAAACCCAGCCCAGGCCTGCCAAACAACAGTGACAACTACAACCAAAAAATAGCTGGGTATTGTGGTGGGTGCCTGTAGTTCCAGCTACTTGGGAGGCTGAGGCAAGAGAATTGCTTAAGCCCAAGAGTTTGAGGTTGCTGTGAGCTGTGACAGCATGGCATTCTACCCAGGGCAATACCTTGAGACTCTGTCTCAAAAAAAAGAAAAGAAGATGAAAATGTACTAGGAAAAAGTTTTTAAAAGGTACTTTTTATGGTTTATTTTATTTAATTTTAACTTTTTATGTTTGATGTATGGAATGCAAAATTGAGTATGACAATTCAGTAAGTATAGCCTTTCATTTGACTCTATGAGTTTTTTGTGAGAGTTTTTCCAGCTATGTGAGATATTACAACCAAATACTATTGAAATTAACTATAGTTAGAACCAGAGCTCTATCACTAAATGTTTTGTTAAGAGTTTCAATAATGGGCTTGGCGCCTATAGCTCAACCGGCTAAGGCGCCACCCACGTATACATAAGGTGGCGGGTTCGAATCTTCAGCCCGGACCCGCCAAACAACAATGACAGCTGCAACCAAAAAATAGCCTGGTGTTGTGGCGGGCGCCTGTGGTCCCAGCTACTTGGGAGGCGGAGGCAGGAGACTCACTTGAGCCCAGGAGTTGGAGGTTGCTGTGAGCGTGATGCCATGGCACTCTACCCAGGGGGACAGCTTGAGGCTCTGTCTCAAAAAAA
>CAUYTI010092435.1:0-59308 GCA_963575145.1 Galago senegalensis | reverse complement strand
TCATGGCATCACATGCTCACAGCAACCTCCAACTCCTGGGCTCAAGCGAGTCTCCTGCCTCAGCCTCCCAAGTAGCTGGGACTACAGGCGCCTGCCACAACGCCTGGCTATTTTTTGGTTGCAGCCATCATTGTTGTTTGGCGGGCCCAGGCTGGGGATTCAAACCCGCCACCTTAGGTGTATGTGGCTGTCGCCTTAGCCGCTTGAGCCACAGGTGCCGAGCCTAATTTCTTTTTTCTTAAGACAGAGTCTCACTTTGTTCCCCTTGGTAGAGTGCCCTGGTGTCACAGCTCACAGCAACCTCAAACTCTTGAGCTCAAGTAATTCTCTTGCTTCAGCCTTCTGAGTAGCTGGGACTATAGGTGCCCACCACAATGCCTGGCTATTTTTAGAGATGGGGTCTTGCTCTTGTTCAGGCTGGTCTCGAACCAATGAGCTCAGGCTATCCACCTACCTTAGCCTCCCAGAGTGCTAGGATTACAGGCCTGAGCCACTGCACCAGCCCCTCATTTCAATGTTTCTTTTTGTGGACACTGAGTCTTGCCTTGTCACCCTTGGTAGAGTGCTATGGCATCATAATAGCTCACAGAAACCTTTGGTTCAAGTGATCGTTTTGCCTCAGCCTCTTGGGTAGCTGGGACTTCTGGTGCCTGTTAGAACTCCTGGCTATTTATGTTTTTTTGTTTTTGGGGGTTTTTTTTGTTTGTTTTTAGAGACGGTGGGAGTCAGAGGGGGTCTCACTATTGCTCAAGCTGGTCTTGAATTCCTGAGCTCAGGCAATTCGCCTGCCTCAGCCTCCCAGAATGCTAGGATTACAGTCTTCAGCCACTGTGCCCAGCCTCTTTTCAATTTTTTTTGTTATTAAATCATAGCTGTGTACATTAATGCAATCATGGGGTATAATGTGCTGGTTTGATATACAATTTGAAATACTTTCATCAATCTGGTTAAAATAGCCTTCACTACATTTTCTTAGTTATTGTGTTAAGCCATTTATATTCTACACTTAGTAAATTTAACATGTACCCTTGTAAGATGCACTGTAGGTGTGGTCCCACCAATTACCCTCCCTCTACCCATCCTCCCCCTCCCCCTCATATGAAAGCTATAAATTGGTTTCATAGTATGGCTGAGTACATTGGATACTTTTTCTTCCATTCTTGAGATACTTTGCTATGAAGACTATGTTCCAGCTCCATCCACATAAACATGTAAGCGGTAAAGTGTCCATCTTTCTTTAAGGCTGTGTAATATTCCATGATGTACATATACCATAATTTCTTAATCCATTCATGGGTCGATGGGCACTTGGGTTTCTTCTGTGACTTAGCAATTATGAATTGGGCTGCAATAAACCTCTTGATACAAATATCTCCTCTTTTCAATTTTTGAATAAAAAAATGACCTTGCAGGATTAGCCCCTTACGAAAAAATTAATATATACCCATTTAAAAATAATATAACATAGAAAAATGCAAATAACATGAAATAGGCTGGTCTTGAACTCCTGGCCTGAAGTGATTCTCCTTCCTCAGACTCCCAAGTAGCTATATTACATGCACCTGCCACTGTGCCCAGCTATTAACATTTCAGCATATTTTCTTCTAGTCTTTTATTTTATGACTATATATCCAAATGTGTGTATATTAGTACAGAAATAAACATTTCTTATACTAAAATAGGAGCATATTATACATATTATGATATATTATGTTATAACCCACTTCATTTCCCCTTCCCCAGAGTAATTTATAAGAAACCCTGAAAGGCTGGCCGTGGTGGCTCATGACCATAATCCCTGCACTCTGGGAGGCCGAGGTGGGTGGATTGCTTGAGCTCAGGAGCTGGAGACCAGCTTGAGCCAGAGTGAAAGCCCATCTCTAAAAAATTAGCCAGGCATTGTGGTGGGCACCTGTCATTCCAGCTACTTAGGAGTCTGAGGCAAGAGGATCATTTGACCCTGGGAGTTTGAGGTTGCTGTGAGCTATGACGCTACAGCACTCTACCCAGGGGAAAGTGAGACTCTGTCTCAAAAAAAAAAAAAAAGAAAGGGGGTGGTGCCTGTGGCTCAAAGGAGTAGGGCGCCAGCCCCATATGCCAGAGGTGGTGGGTTCAAACCTAGCCTTGGCCAAAAACCACAAAAAAAAAAAGAAAAGAAAGAAAAGAAAAAAGAAACACTGAAAAAGAGCTATTCTGGGCTTAAGCTTACTATTCTGGGTTGGAAAACTTACTGAAGACAGATTGAAAAATGAGACTTTTGATCTAAAAGGAAATGGCGCTGAGAGGTACTTTGAGGGCAAAGTCCACAGAAAGGCCTCAGGCCCCTGCCCCTGCCTACATAGTAGAGCAGAGGAAACAGTGGCTTTTTTCTAGCCCTAACTACCTGGGGAGGAGCTCAAGGTTTGGCATTGGGTTGCCGTATCTTCTGCTGACACTGGGCTATTAGAGACTGTAATGGGAGGAATTTCCAGCCCTGGAGTCTGTGGTGGGCTAGCCTTGCAGGATACTGGGGGTTGCTGTGGCTCCTGGGTGACCCCTCCAGGTGCAGATCCTGACCAGTGCTAAGTGCACGTAGAAGAGGTGAGAGGCAGGGCACAGAGTTAGAGGAGCACAGCTAGTCCACTGCATTGATCGGACTTTTCAGATGCTAGCAACCACAGCTGGGGAGAACTTCATTCAGAGTCAAATAGCCTGATGAGAATTACACCTTGTGTTCTTCCAGACAGTCTCCCCTTGAGGTATCCACTACTCTTCCCTGCCTATCTGTTTTTCCACCATGTTGACTGATTAGATATTTAGACTTGGATCCTCCACCCTGCTTTGTCAGCCACCAGCGTCAAATTCAGCATGTCTGAGCTCATCCTTTCTCTCCTGGGCTTCTTCATCTTCTTGCCATTTTGTTTATTATTTTATTATATTTTTATTTTTGTATTTATTTTTATTTTATTTTTGAGACAGAGTCTAAAGCTGTCACCCTAGGTAGAGTGCAGTGGCATCATAGCTCACAGCAACCTCAAACTCTTGGATTTAAGCAATTCTCTTGCCTCAGCTTCCCAAGTAGCTGGGACTACAGACGCCCACCACAACGCCCGGCTATTTTTCTGTTGCAGTTGTCATTATTGCTTAGCTGGCTGGGGCTGGGTTCCAACTCGCCAGCCTCTGTGTATGTGGCTGGCGCAGTAACCACTGTGCTATGGGCACCAAGCCCAAGGCACACTTTTTTTTTTTTGAGACAGAGCCTCAAGCTATCCCCCTGGGTAGAGTACCGTGGCTTCACAGCTCACAGCAACCTCCAGCTCCTGGGCTCAAGTGAGTCTCCTGCCTCCACCTCCCAAGTAGCTGGGACCACAGGTGCCCGCCACAATGCCTGGCTATTTTTTGGTTGCAGCCGTCATTGTTGTTTGGCGGTCTGGGCTGGATTCGAACCTGCCACCTTAGGTGTATGTGGCTGGCGCCTTAGCCACTTGAGCCACAGGCACTGAGCCAGTACACTTCTTTAAAGTAAACTTTTGGCTGGGCATGGTGGCTTACGTGTTTTGGGAGGCCAAGGCAGGAGGATCACTTGAGGCCACAAGTTGCAGACCAGCTTGGGAAAACATAGCAAGACTCTAGTTCTATCAAAAAGAAAATACCCAGAAAAATTAGCTCAGCATAGTGGTACACTCCTGTAGTCCCAGCAACTTGGGAGGCTGGGGCAGGAAGATTGCTTGAGGCCAAGATTTTGAGGTTGCTATGAGCTGTGATGCCACACACTCTACCGATGGCCATGTAGTGAGATGGTCTCAAAAAATAAAAATAGAAACAAAAGCGTGAGGAGGGTAGAAGTGGGGCTGGGGACTTGAAGAAGGGTTAGGCTTGGAGTTGTTCTTGTGGCTGGCTGGTGGGAGGCACAGATGACTAGGGACAAAAAAAAAAAAGCTATTTCAGAGTAGCACTGAAGGCATGACTGAAGACTGCTACGAGTAAGCCAAGGTTCCTAATGAGAGGGACATAGGGAGAACAAACAACTAAACAAACAAGCAAACCCAGCAAGTCCCCGGGTCCAGCGTCTTTGGAATTCACTTCATTTTGAATTTCTTAAACCTTGCCATTTTGTTGAAGGGGTGACAGGGAAAGTACCTTTGGGTGGGGAATAAGGTGGACTTGGAGAATTCACAGTGTGTTATTAGAGTGAGTGACAGAGGCCAGGTGCAGTGGCACATGCCTGCAATCCTAGCTCTCTGGGAGGCCAAGGCAGGTGGATTGCTTGAGCTCAGGAGTTCAAGACTAGCTTGAGCAAGAGCAAAACCCTGTCTCTACTAAAAATAGAAAAATTAGCTGGGCATTGTGGCCAGCGCCTGTAGTCCCAGCTTCTCAGGAGGCTGAGGCAAGAGAATTACTTGAGCCCGAGTTTGAGGTTGCCGTGAGCTAGCCTGATGCCATGACACTCTACCCAGGGTGACAGCGTGAGACTCTGTCTCTAAATAAATAAATAAGCTGAGTGATGGGAAAAAGAGATGAGGCCATTTCAAGTAAGACAAAGTCTCATTTGTTCCTCCTCAGGTCTTTCTTTTTGTTGTTGTTGCAGTTTTTGGCTGGGGCTGGGTTTGAGCCTGCCACCTCCCAGCATATGGGGCCAGCACCCTACTCCTTTGAGCCACAGGCGCCACCCATCTCCTCAGGTCATTTTTCCCTTTCTATACTTACAGCTGGTTTCTCTTGCTTTGCTTTAGTTCTTAGGAATCAGCCACATTCCTTTTTGCCCAGGTTGGTGGCAGTATTTGGAGTAGAAGTCCCAATTCTCTTAGTTTTTCTTTTCTTTTTTCTTTTTGGAGACAGAGTCTTGCTCTGTCCCCCTGAGTAGAGGGGTCATGGGATCATAGCTCACAGCAACCTCAAACTCTTGGGCTTAAGCAATCCCTTGCCTCAGCCTCCCAAGTAGTTGAGCCAATTCTCTTAGTTAACATCTGGGGGAACTTTTAGCAGTTGACTCAGAATGAATCCACTCAGCCTTCATCTCCACCTTCTATCTGCTTTTTGTGCTGGCTGGGATTGTATTTTAAACAAACTAGTGGGAAAGGGAAGGCACCTTATTGACCACAGATTTCAGAGATTTCACTTGAGAAACAGTCCTTGAAGCAGCATCTTTCCAATTATATGGGAGGAAAGGGGAGGTTGTGATCCAATGGGACCTTCGATGAAGTTCCCATTACAGTGTTAGCAGCATTTTGGATGTTAACCAAAAACTGTCCATCAACTCGCAACTCTAGCAATTACAGCTCCCCCCTGGGAATTTCACTCTAGAAAGAACTACAGTTCATCCAGGGAGAACTATCTGGATCGTTCTTTTTCAGGATGCAGGTGTGTTGGGAGACATAAGTAGTTAACTTTTGTAAAATACACCAGACTTTTTCAATGAAAGGTGTTTTGAGAAGAATCCACTATTGTTAGCATCGTCTTCGTTTGGAGACACTCCAGGAGCCAAAGTGCTTGTTTTCACATTAGTTTCAGGAAAGAAAGGTGTTGGCTGCGCCAAGTTAATCCACTCCTGCAAAATGCCCAGTGTGAATTGAAAAGTGACTTTAAAAAGCGGCCCCTCCAAGGAGTCAAAGACCTCCCAACACCAATTAGACAACGAACAAATGCTAAGCAAATTAGCAAGTTGGCTAATTAAAAAATAAATGTTAGAAGTAGTCGGTGAAAATGGCCCATCACCTTGATAAATAGTGCATCTGTTAGAGTAGCGTTTCCAGTGTTAATTGAGGTCTGGGTGACTCAGTGCCCTGGTGGCCAAAAATCTGTCCTGAGAAAAAGTAAAGGGAAGGTATTCAGCGGCCAGGCCATGGAGCCCGTGGCTTCTCACATCTGCACACAGCCCCCAGGCCAGCCCTTTAGAACGCCAGATGTTTATGCTCCACTTCCTGACCTCCCTTCCAAATGGCAGTTCTTGGAGTCCCACCGAAGGGCTTTGCAGTCTGTTTGTTATTTGTGTGGAGTGCCGTGGATTTGTGGATTTGATTTTTGCCTGAAATGACTTCCTGACAGAATTGTTTCCCAAAATGACAGTATTTCACTAGGAAATGGTTTAAAAGCAAGGACCCCAATGTGAACATGGACTTCAATGTCCTCGGGTCTCAGGCCTGAGACCCCCAGCTGGCCGTGCCCTGGGGGGAGGTGGAGTTAGAGATTCCTGGGAACCGAAGACAGTCTTATTTTTAAGGCAAGGTATTTTTTAGAGCCCCTAGGGAGATGAGAGCCTGAGAGAGTTCTGCCTTCCCCAGTGCGGAAACCATGCCAAGGGTAATGAGAGAAGTAAATGAAAATGTTGAGCCTGGCAGTGTGAAGGATTGAGTAAACCCATAATTCGGTCATTTGCAAAGTGGCTGGAGAAATTGCCTTCTTGCTGGCAGAGCAGTCCCGTGGAGGTGATGACATGTCAGTAATAAAGTGCCTGTCACTCCCACTTGCTCTAGCCTTTGGTCTGGATGTCGCAAGGAAGAAGAGACTGCTTGACTTAAGGGTACAAAGAGACCAAATTATTCGATTGAAAAGCTCCATCCAGTGTTCTCATCTCTCTGAACAGCCAACCGTGACTGTCGTTGGGATGCTGGCGTTGCCGTGACAAAGGGGCTGCTTTCATACCGGTCACCTCCCTTCTCCTAAGCCCTCCTCTTTGGAGAAACCCCTTTAGCATGACACTTTACAGAATCAAGTCAACACAGCCCAGAAACTAGTGGGCACCCCATTCTATGTGTGCTACGGTGCCAGATACCGGGGAGAAGTATTTGGGCAGTTTGTTGGGGAGAGGAGAGCGACGCCCAGCCCAATTGGAAGATGTGACCTAGCACACAATCAAGCAGTGCGTTGTATGGTGGGAGACGGCTCACATCCGTTTGGAAGTCATCAGTGAAAGTTTGGGAAGGAGAAGAAGAGAGGGAAAGGCATTCTGGGCAGAGGATTCCAACTCGAGTGTTGATGGGGCGGGAAGGAGAATGGCCAGTGCTGGCTGGGTCACCAAGGGTGAAGACAGGGAGGGTAATTGTTGGAGTTTGGAAGATAAGGGTGGGCTCAGAAGGGGTATTCAATGCCACAGTGAAGACTTTGCAGTACAGAGGACCCCGCAGAAGGTCGCCGTGGGAGGAGTTGGGGGAGTTGGGCAGAGAGGGCTGGAGACATACAATGGTGAGTACTTGGCCGAGGCCAGGGCTAGAAAACTGGAGAGGCAGCACAGACTCTGGCACTAGCAGGGAATCCTTGCCTGTCCCCTCACCACTTTTTTTTTTTTTGAGACAGAGCCTCAAGCTGTCACCCTGGGTAGAGTGCTGTGACATCACAGCTCACAGCAACCTCCAACTTCTGGGCTCAAGCAATTCTCCTGCCTCTGCCTCCCAAGCAGCTGGGACTACAGGCGCCCACCACAATGCCCAGTTATTCTCTGGTTGCAGCTGTCATTGTTGTTTGGTGGGCCTGGGCTGGATTCAAACCAGCCAGCTCAGGTGTATGTGGCTGGCACCTTAGCTGCTTGAGCCATAGGCACTGAGCCCCCCTCACCACTTATGAGCTGTGTAACCTTGAGCAAGATGCCTCAGTTTCCTTCTCAGTACACTGTAGCTAACCCTATTGCTTGCCTCCTGGGGAGTGGGTGGAGATGTCTCCTGGAGGCCCCACAAAATGGGAGCTTCTCACGTTTGGACTCATTCAGAGAGATTTCCTGAGAAAGAACCCACAGGATCTCCTGCCAGGGAGGAGGAGGACTGGGGGAGATGGGGGAGTCACCGATGATTTCCACAGGTCAAGATGGAGGACAATGGCCCAACTGCCTGAGCCTGGGGAACGAGCTGTGCCTGCGTGGGGACAGTGACAAGCCAAGCTCTATTTTGGACCGTGTTTCTGAGGGCAAGAGGAGCTGCCTCCTAGTCGTTTGTTTTCTGTGTCTATTCTTCCTCACAGCACTCAGGCTCCAAGAGGGCCTTGTTTAGAGAAGCGCTGCAGCAAAGCAAGAGAAGGTATATTTTAAAGTGACAGATCTAAAAATACTGCTCTCTCCTTGCCCTTTCACAGCTGCAGATTCCCAATCCTGATCCTCACTGGGAGAAATAATAAAATGCATATGTTTATAATAAAAATCATATTTCCCTCTTCCTGTGATGTCTCCCAGTTGTAGGCTCCCATCCGTTTGCTGTTTGACCTATCATTTAACAAATGTATTTTAAGCAAAGTAATCTTTTCCACTGACATGTCCTATAAACGTCACATCCTCAGCACTGGTTCTCCTTGAGGAACAGAGCTGGATGTTTTGAATATTTCCAAAAATGCCTTTCACTCCATTCCCAGGCAAGGAGTTTTAAATGCTTGGTTTGAGACAAAATATACAGACCATGCACTATACAGTGATGTAGGTCTCCTGGGCCTGGTTGTCAGAGGGCAAGATGAGAGTTTGGGTTCTGGGAAAATTTGCTACGATTGGCGACTGGAACCCAAGCCCTAGTTCTCCTATGGGTCACCTCTCAGGTGTGCTCAGCGCAAGGCATCTGGGAAGTCAGCACTTGGACCCTGTGCTGAGTGGGGTGAGTTGGCCTCTGGGAGATTTCTCCTGAAGGCACTGAACAGGACTGCATAAGGCAGACCGGGGCAGGGTGCTTAGCCTTCTAATGCTCAGTGTGCAAAGGCCAGAGAAATCGTGTCCTCCTTTGCCCTGAGAGTCAAGGCCCAATCTGAGGGCACGCAGACATCAGCTGGCACTTGGAGGGTAGCTGCCTTCGTTTGGGTGCCCATCCACACTGCCTATCCATGTGTTGTGCTGTGGATTCAATAAAACGTGTATAAGGTACTCAGCACGGCACCTGACACATAGTAGGCATTCAAGCAAGATGTGGCCCACTCACAGAACAAGAAAAGATATCTCAAGGTTACTGCCAACTTCTTACACGCCAGGATGGGCCAGGAGTGGGGACTAGGAATAGGGAGGAGACATGGAAGTGGTGTAGTACAAGGCAGAGCACAGTCACGAGAGAATTGGGGGAACCAAGGCAGGCAGGATGGGGGAGTATGGAGAAGGAGGAGCTGTGATCGGGGCAGGCTGGTGGTGGGTTACTCCTATATACTTGGTCATTCCACTGCTTCATTCATTCATTTGCTCATTCATCCATCCAGCAAATATTTACCAAGGATCTACTATGTTGTAAATATTGTTCTAGGTGCTAGGGAGTGTAGGGAGCAGTGGTGCTGGAGCCTAGAGCTGCCCTACCCAAGCCCCAGACCTCACTGAATGGACTCCCAGAAGCTGCTCATCTCAGCCTTCCCCAGGTGTGATTCGGGCTGAATAGTGCTGGCCCAAGCTTTTTTGTTGTTCTTGAGACAGAGTTTCACTTTGTCACCCTTGGTAGAGTGCTGTGGCGTCATAGCTCACAGCAACCTCAAACTCTTGGGCTCAAGTGATGCTCTTACCTCAGCCTCCCAAGTAGCTGGGACTACAGGGGCCTGCCACAACTTCCAGCTATTTTTGTTTGCTTAGCAGGCCCAGGCCAGCTTCCAACCCACCAGCCCCAGAGCATGTGGCCGGCACCCTAACCACGGAGCTATGGGCACCCACCCTGGCCCAAGCTTCCTAATGGGTTTGCTTTGCAGGGAGGCACTGAGGAATGTTTCTGGGGCAAAAAGTGGGGTCCCCTTCCTCTATTTCCTGTTTACCGTGGCCAGAAATGCTTTTTGCAGAGAAGGAAGCCTTATTATTCCCGTGTCAAGGCATAAAGAGACTAGAGGAATAAAAGCTTTGCCTAAACATAGCTATATACAGAGAGGGACGAGGAGGCAGAAGGAGGCCCTGGTCTGTCCTTTATTCAACTCATCCTGGGTGCCTGCTCTGTGACTATCCATGTGCTTCAAGATGCCTCAGTAATTAAATAACAATCTATGCCCTTATGGAACTCATATTCTGGCAGATAATAAACTAAGTAAATAAGTGATAATACTATGGAGAAAAGTAAAGGAGAGAAAGGGGAAAAGGGGTCTTGGACAGAGGGTTGTCGATTTTTTTTTTTTTGAGACAGAGTTTCAAGCTGCTACCCTGGGTAGAGTGCTGTGGCATCACAACTCACAGCAACTTCAAACTCTTGGGCTCAAGTGATCCTCCTGCCTCAGCCTCCCAAGTAGCTGGGACTAAAGGTGCCTGCCATAATGTCTGGCTATTTTGGGGTTATAGCTGTCATTGTTGTTTGGCAGGCCTGGGCTGGATAGGAACCCACCAGCTCTGGTGTACATGGCCTGCGGCCTAGCTACTTGAGCTGCAGGTCCGAAGCCGAGGGTTGTCAGTTTAAATAGGAGAATAGGGGAGTCATTTAAATAAGGCAGCATTTGAGTAGAGACCTACAGGAGAGGGGCCAGCCCAGCAGATCTGGGGTGGGGAAGAGCATTGTGGGAAGAGGAAATAGTTCAAAGGCCCTAAAGTAAGGATGTGTCTGGCATCTTTGAGTAACAATAGGGAAGTCATTGTGGGTGGCATGGAATGGATGAGGGGGAAGCGGTATAAATGGCACCCTGGGAGGGCAGATTGCGGGTGGAGGCAATTGGGGATCATGGTAAAGACTTTGGTTTTGATTCTGAATGAAATGGGAAGCCGTGAGAGGGCTGAGCAGAAGAGTGCCACGGTCTGCCCCGCAATTCACATGGATCAGCCTGGCTGCTGTGTAGGATAAAGTGTAGGCGACTAAAGGTGGAGGCATGGAGGGGGCTGGATCCATATCCTGGGGAGAGGTGATGATGGCTCAGGCCAGGGTGCTAAAGGTGGAGGAGATGAGGGGTGGTAAGATTCTGGACACAGATTGAAGGTGGAACCAACAGTACTTGCCGACAGATTTAATGTGGGGTTCAAGAGAAAATGGAGAGTCCAGAGCGATGCTCACATGTTTGATCCATACAACTGGAAGAATAGAGCCCGAGTAAGAGGGATTGAGAAGATTGTGGGTGGTGGTGGAGAAGGAGCTTGGTTTTTGGCATGTTGACATTTGAGTAAGCCCAGTGGTGTCCAACCTGTAGCCTACGGGCCTCAATGCTGTGCAGATTATTTGAGGACTGTTTTGCTTATCTGTGGTGTTGGATATTGCAAAAAGTATGCACACCTTTGTTGTTTTTCTCTCATTAGCTTTTGTTAGTGGTTGTGTTTTAATGTGTGGCCCAAGGCAACTTATTCTTCCAATTTGTGGCAGAGAAGAAGAAAAAAATAGACACTCCTGGCTCAGTGGCCAGTTGGATATGGGTATATAAGAATGGAATTTGTAGGAGAGGCCTGAGTGGGCCAGGGCAAGGGCAAGGGCTTGGGCAGCTGGGTGGAGGCAGGTCCCAAGCTAGTCTGGACCTCTTCTCTTTCACTGCCATTCTCAGGGCCAGAGCAGGACCTGGGTGTGGGATCCATCCTTCATGGGTGAAGCTGGGCTTCCTCCTTCTTTGCTATTCTCTTGGCCAGTTTTCTCCAGATCCTAGTCTGTGTGCTGCTTTGGTAGCTCGGAGTCCCCCAACTCCAGACGCCTTGTATGTGTACTTTTCCTTTAGGAAGCCCTGGGAGAGCAGCAGCAGAGACAAGGCACAGGCTGGACGCCTAAGCTGGGTGGAGGGTAGTTGCGGTCAACCCAGAGCTCTCAGGGTCACTGTCTATTGGCATCATCTTCAGAAACAACTTACAGGAATAAAGTGCTGCAGATACTGCAATTAGTGTGTGCTTTGAACCAATATGTACAATTAACATCTTCTTTGGAGGTCACATTTCTCATGTTTACAGAAAGGATTTTTTCCCTGTGATGCTGTAGCAACATGTAGAAATCAAATAACATAGTGTATAAATACTGAAGCCTTTCTTGGATGTTTGCCTGAGTCCTCCTTTCCGATTCTCCATTTTTTATCATAATGCCATGAGGTCAGCTATTCCTAATGCAGAGGGTCCCTTGATTTGTCCCCACCCTAAACCTCCAGATAGATTACCTTCATAATTATTCAGCGGCTCAACTTGGTGCCTATGGATAGGAGAAGGAGCTGCTGCTTCCCAGGTGTGTGGCAATATTACAAACGCTCTTGCTAGTGGCCAGCAGCCAATCCCAGAAAAAGTCAGGTTTGGGTGCCCTGGTGCACACGGAGATGCTCTAGTTATTAACTAGAATGAATCCCCTTCTTTTCTTGCCAACCAGCACTATTCCTGAACCCTGTTCTCATGGAATGCACATTGATGTACATGGATACGCTTGTAGGAAACGTGGAATTATTTATTTTCTCATCAAGCTATTCTGACATAATTGCATAGAAACCTTATGGAGCTTTGGAAATCTTCTGTTTATGAGTCACAGAATTTTTTTTTTTTTTTGAGACAGGAACCTCAAGCTGTCCCCCTGGGTAGAGTGCCGCGGCATTACAGCTCACAGCAACCTCCAACTCCTGGGCTCTAGAGAGTCTCCTGCCTCCACCTCCCAAGTAGCTGGGACCACAGGCGCCCGCCACAACGCCCGGCTATTTTTTGGTTGCAGCCGTCATTGTTGTTTGGCGGGCCTGGGCTGGATTCCAACCCGCCACCTTGGGTGTACATGGCTGGCACCTTAGCCACTTGAGCCACAGGCGCTGAGCTGAGTCACAGAAATTAACTTTCTCTTCATAAGAGCTCTTTATAAAAAGAAAAAAAATTGAGCCAAATGCCTGTTCTTTGAACTTAGGTTGCCTTTCTGTGACTCGCTGAAACCTGAACCTGGATGTCTGCTAGTCTTAGCCTTGCTTTAGTTTTGAATTTAAATTATTCAGTCTCTGTACCCAATAGAAGGCCCGAAGCAAATGTCCCAACCTGGGCCTCACCGATTTCTGAACACAATCTTTTCTCTCCCCTGGCCTCATTGCCTTGGTGGCCCCAAAAAGGATTATGAGGAATCCACAGGGCTCTGTAGTCAAATGGCCATTGAGGGTTTTATAAAAACCTACAGACCCCTTGGACATAGAGGAGATCAGGGTGTCTCTGAACATTCTGTGTAAATCAACTAGACACAACATTAAACTAAATGTAAGCATATGGAAGCCCAACCAAGTTCTGGTTTTCCCATAATGACTGTTGTAGTTGTACTTTTTTTTTTTTTTTTGAGACAGAGTCTCAAGCTGCCACCCAGGATAGAGTGCTGTTGGTGTCATAGCTCACAGCAAACTCCAACTCTTGGTCTTAAGTGTTTCTCTTGCCTCAGCCTCCCAAGTAGCTGAGTCTACAGGTGCCTGCCACAATGCCCAGCTATTTTGTTGTTGTTGTTGCAGTTGTCTTTGTTGTTTTAGGTGGCCTGGGCTGGGTTTGAACCCTCTAGCCTTGGTGTATGTAGCCAGCACCCTACCCACTGAGCTACAGGCACTGCGTCTATTGTATTTTTGAACAACTATATCCCAAATGCTTTCACTTACTTTTTGAACATGTATTTTCTTTACAGGAGCCCTAAACATGGATTGAGTCTGTTTACTGGGTAAGCCATCACTATTACTAGTGACTGTTTTGTGATCATGTTTAGCTCCAAAAGTAACTGAGAGTTAAATGTGTTCCTGGGATGTTCGTCATCACTTTATAATTTTAAGCTTGCTGGAAGAAGCTTAAGAGATTTCTTTTCTTCTTCTTTTTTTTTTTTTTTGGAGACAGAGCCTCAAGCTGTCCCCCTGGGTAGAGTGCCGTGGCATCACAGCTCACAGCAACCTCCAACTCCTGGGCTCAAGCGAGTCTCCTGCCTCCGCCTCCCAAGTAGCTGGGACCACAGGCGCCCGCCACAGCGCCCGGCTATTTTTTTTTTTTTTTTTTTTTTTTGTTGCAGCCGTCATTGTTGTTTGGCGGGTCGGGGCTGGGGATTCGAACCCGCCACCTTAGGTGTACGTGGCTGGCGCCTTAGCTGGTTGAGCTATAGGTGCCGAGCCTATCAAGAAGTTTTTTAACTTGTTAAAATGAAAAATAAAAATGGCCTTGACAATTTAAAAATAAGAAAAGTAAAGTACTATATACTAAAACCCGTGGGATGTGCCCAGGGTGCGCCTACAGGGAAATTTGAAGTCTTAACTACTTTGGAGGAGTGAAGTTCTCCTCTGAGAGTTGCAGAGGACTAAATTTGTTAAGTGAATTAGAGACGAGAACAAAAAAACCAGCAAAGTAGCAGGGAGGAAATAATTTCAGATAATTATTTTTAAAAGTTAATAAAATGAACAAACTTTTAACAATCAAGGTGCAGGGGAGGATAAAAGAAAAATCACCAAGAAAAAAACAAAAACACACATACACAAGCATTAGGAATGAAAAGTGGAGTCTAAGTACACGTAAAGGGGAAATTCTTTTTTTTTGCAGTTTTTGGCCGGGGGCTGGGTTTGAACTCTCCACCTCCAGCATATGAGGCCGGTGCCCTATTCCTTTGAGCCACAGGTGCCTTCAAAAAGGAAAATTCTTTAAAAACATAAGAGCGTAAGTTTTGCCAATACTTTTCTATTTTTACACATTTTATTTTGTTTAATTTCAATAAATAGCACATTCACATAGTTCTAAACTCAAAACACACCGAGTATTCACAGTAAAAAGTCTCTCTCCCACCACCTTCTCCAACTACCCGATCTTTTACCAAAGGCATCTCAATGTTACCATTTACTTGTGAATACTTCATTTTATTTATTTACAAGTTCATACAAATATGACTTCTCTTACCCTTTTCTCACATATAAAAGTAAATGCAGTTGGTAGGTTTAAAAGATACTCGCTGACAAAACTTCATAGGCCTACTTCACAGAAGTCCCCAAGAACCTCATACGAGCTGTTTCAGATAACAGAAGACGGGGCTCCTCGGGGAGGTGGATGGGGCCCGGCCCCTGAGCACCTAGTCCCGCTCCCCAGAGCAGGCAGAAGCCGTATTCAGGGCTGCATTTCCCAGAGCCTCCCTTGCTCGGGTCCCAGATGCAGTGGGTTGGGACCAACTCCTGGACAGGGACCTGAGCAACAGCATTCCAGTGGCGGGGACCCCCAGGCAGCAGAGCCGCCCAGGGAGCCAGAGCCTGCGTCCTGACCCGGCAGGTAACCTCGTGAGTCATGGCTTCCCAGGCATAGCAGACACGGCCGCTTCATAATTTTTCACATTCTTGTAGCACTGGCACTATCTTTTTGATGGCCCAGTTCTACAATATGGATTTGATCCTGGCTCCCGAAAAGTCAAATAAAAGTCTCGTTTTTCAACTCTCAAAACTAAGCCAGTTAGCGCTCTACAGGATAAATAAATCCCTTGTTATCAAGCATGAATCTGTTGTCTGGAACTGAACCCTGACTACTATATTACCCAATTTACCTTGAAACTAAAACTAGAAAAGGATAATACAAGAGCAGAAAGTTGTACGTGAATGTCATTTGTAGATATCGATTTAAAATCCTAGATAGAATGTTAAGGAATCAAATTCAGCCTTGAAGGGATCAACACAGCATCAGTGGGGTTATCTCAGGAACTCCCAAAGGGATCAGAAGACCGATTGATGTGACTCAATGAATTCATTAATGAATTAAAGAAACAACTTTATTGCAATTATTTCAAAATGCATTAGAAAAAATTCAATATGCATTCCTGATTTGCAAAAAATGGAAAGCCAGCCAGCTTGGCACCTGTAGCTCAGCGGCTAGGGCACCGGCCACCCAGACTGGAGGTTGGAACTGATCCCAGGCCTGCCAAACAACAATGACAACTATAACAAAAAATAGCCAGGCACTGAGGTGAGCATCTATGACCTGTGGTCCCAGCTACATGGGAGGCTGAGGCAAGAGAATCGCTCAAACCCAAGAGTTCGAGGTTGCTGTGAGCTGTGACACCATGCACTCTAGTGAGACTGTCTTAAAAAAAAAAGAAAAGAAAAGAAAATAGAAAGCCGGCTCGGCGCCTGTGGCTCAATCAGCTAAGGCACCAGCCACATACACCTAAGGTGGAGGGTTCGAATCCCCAGCCTGGGCCCGCCAAACAACAATGATTCCTGCAACCAAAAAATGACCAGCGCTGTGGC
Organism: Galago senegalensis; assembly: GCA_963575145.1. NCBI lineage: Eukaryota > Metazoa > Chordata > Mammalia > Primates > Galagidae > Galago > Galago senegalensis. The sequence goes on along the minus strand of CAUYTI010092435.1, from coordinate 43,315 downwards.
AGGTGCCTGTAGTCCCAGCTACCTGGGAGGCTGAGGCAGGAGACTCGCTTGAGCCCAGGAGTTGGAGGTTGCTGTGAGCTGTGATGCCATGCACTGTACCCAGGGGGACAGCTTGAGGCTCCGTCTCAAAAAAAAAGAAAATAGAAAGCCAAGAATCGAAGAAAATTGGTCATCTTTTGAAAACCTTCTATAAACATCACACTTCATGACTCCTTTACAGTCACAATGCCCAGATGTCCACTATGTTGTTTCCATAGTGTACTACAGCTCTCAGACAATAAAATCAGAAAACTTTAAAAGAATCATGCAAACCATAAAGAATGATGAGTTTTATTTCTATTCTTCTCTTCCCTTCTGTGCAGCAGCATTGCTATGACTCCATAACTCAGTCACCCTCAGTCACACTCTGCCAACACCCCAATCCCCTTGGTGTGGTGTTTGTCCAAAATGGCCAATTGGCAGTTTCCACTTTTAATACAACTGAACTTAACATGTGCTTCCTTGTAACCACAGCTAAATTCTTTCAGATACTAGATAACATCTCTTAGATATTAAGACCTCTAAACCAGTAAACACTAGTGTTCTGAAGACAAGCTGCAAAAAAATTATAAACAGAGCATTTGGTGAAATGTAATGAGGTCATAATTTGCCTACCACACCTACGCCTTCTGGCTACAGCTCACATACCAGCTACCAGTTCAGAGCACATACCGCAAATGCCAGACAGCCTGACCTCCCAGGAGATTGCGCTCCGTCTACTACCATGGTGCTCATTCTCAGTAGAACATTCTGACGACTTACAAGGCAGGTGGTAAAGGTTCAACTATGAATGGTAAATCAAACCCTTGGAGGCAGTGCTAAGTGGGACACAGTGACTGAATAAGACACCCAGAAATTCCAAGAAAGCATGATGCCAACAAAAGAATGGCTAGCAGAGAATTTTAATCTAAACCTTTTCTAGCTACCTGCTCTCTACTTGTCTTCCACCAGATTATGGTATTGTCACAATACAACTCTAGTAATGACCCTCACGAATCTACCTCCTGGTATTCACACCCTCATGTAATCCTCCTCCCTGAAGTGTGGGAGGGACCTGTGACTTGCTAGTAACCAACAGGCTATGGGACAAAATACTCTTCATGCCATGATTCAGGTAGATTAAGAAAAAATAGACAATGGCAAAAGTGATGAGATGTCCTTCTTGTGATGATTTTATATGACAAAGATGATGGGTTTCATTCTTGTGATCCTATCATGTTATGAAAGTCTCCATCTTAGCAGATGGAGCTTGAAGATAGGACCAGCTACATGATTTATGGGTCCCAATGGAAAAGCAAAGTCACTTGTTCAAAAATTATTAAGAATTTTCTAAACAAATACAAAAAAGCATTAAATTAAATGTGGAATCATCTAAATAGAGAGATCTATGCAACCACATAAGACCGCTTTGCTTGTGGGTTTGATGAAGTAACAGCACGTATCACTGAACTGTGCAGCTTCCAGACAATGGCTAGCAAAAATCCAGCACCTACCACCCTATATCCAACAGCCTGAATGAGCTTGTAATTGGATTCCCTCCTAATGGAGCCTCCAGGCATGAATGCAGTGTGGCCAATTCTTTGGTTACAGCCTTGTGACACCCACAGTAAAAAAACTCATCCACATTCATGAGCTGTGGCAACTACGAAATAAAATGTGTGTTGTCACAAACTTATAATTTAGTGATAACCTTTATGCAGCAATAGAAATCTAACAGAGATGTCACATAAAAGACTGAGAGTAGTTCCCACTGTCCCCAGATTTTAGAGAGAGATGGCAGTGCTCTCGGCACTCATATTCAGAGTCAATTAAATCTTCCCATGTATCCCCTTCCAATCTTAGACTATACCACTCTTCCTTTATCAGACTATAAATGTCACATAGAACACCAGGTAAGACTGTGAATTCAGCTGAGGTTCAGTCGGGAAACCTACAAAATTAGACTTTGAGTTTCATCTTTGGCTATTTCAACCTTGTGGGTGCAAGAGAGAAGATACTCTTTTAGCTGGTTTTCAATCTATGCCCTAAATTAGACATTTGAGAATGTCATTCTTTTTTTTAACTGTTCAGCTTATTTAGAAATCACTCTTCCAAACCACTCCTGATACCAATTTCTATCAGCTAGCATTTTTAGTTAGAAACAACAAATAACCAAGTTCAACTGATGAAGGCAGAATAGGACATTATTAAAGGATTTGGGGTAACTCGTAGACTCATTAGAAAGCCTAAACAACTCGGGACAGGCTTTGCACTGAATACAGCACCCAAATCGCACCATAGAAATGGCCTAACAAGAACCCCACTGTGGCCTTAATCAAGAATTGTTTCAGCCTGCACTGCAAACAGAGCTGGGTCTGTATATTAAATGCCACAAACAGTATCACTGTCCATACTGCTACAAAGTTTAATCCTACTGCAATGATCTATGCAGCTGTGCAGAGTTCCTCTCTTCCAAGGCACTGGCCCCAGTTCTAAGTGCTGAGGCAAGACCAGGTACCCTATGGCCAAGGTCAGTGATCGCCAGCCAGTGTGTCTCTGTGCAGTGAGAGGAGCTTAGGTGTGCCACAAAAATTGTAAAGGTCAGTAATTGAATTATTTTCAAAGGAAGTTCAAAGCACAGTATGTTCTTCTTTTTAACTCTTTTTTAGAACCACATAATTTAAATGTGATGCAGAACTTTAACAATAGGTTCAAGTGTGCCATGAGATTTAAAAAAAAAAAAGGCTGAAAAACACTGCCTTAGGTGCAAAGAAGCTCAGAAAGCAAGTGTTTAACATTTCCACTGGCTGTTTGGAGAGAAAGCTGGGTCTGCCCCCCCTCATAATTATTCAGTGGGAAGTTTCCAAAACATAGGAAGTCAAGAAGTTAATGAGCAGGCCAAATGAACACCAGATGCCTGCTACAATTAAAATTGCATGTAAGATCCATAAACTCTGTCTCTAAAATTTCTAACAAAATTCTCACACATGTACAAAACTGGAGGAAGACCTTTCTTTTTGAGGCATTATACGTAAGAGCAAACCTGTGAAAATAACTCAATAGCCATTGGCAGAAGGTTAGATAAATAGTTTGTGAAAAGTTAATATGAGTTTTTTCAAATATTAGCAAACTACCATGTCAGACACAATGCTAACTGCTGTGGACATAACCTGGGGTGGGCCAGGGAGAGGATGACATATGTAAATCTTGAAAAGATAGCCTTAAAAATACTCAGAATGGAAGGGGAGGACAGACACTAAGTATGTCACTAAGACATCTGTAATGTGCCAAAGGGATGAACAGATCACATTTATGAAGCTGAGATGGTGTCATGAGAGAGACCTCACAGAGCAGAAAGAGACCTATGGCAGTTAGGACGTAAAAGACGTACAAGGGCTGGGCATGGTGACTCACACCTATGATCCCAACACTCTGGGAGGCCAAGGCACGTGGATCACTTGAGCTCAAGAGTTCAAGACCAGCCTGAGAAATAGCATGACCCCATCACTACTAAATATGGAAAAACTGAGGCAAGAGGATCGCTTGAGCCCAAGAACTTCAGGTTGCTGTGAGTTATGATGCCATAGCAGTGTACCAAGGATGACAAAGTGAGAATCTGTCTCAAAAGAAAAGAAAAAAAAAAGGAGCAGTGCATTCCAGACAGTATGAATTTTACACATAAAGTCACTAAGGCTTGATACAGCACGATGTTTTCCTGAAAAGAGCTATTGAAATGTTTGCCATACTTGATGTTACACAACCAAACAGTACTTAATGGCAGTACTGTGGCATGGGGTGGGGAGAGACTCCAGGAAGAGATTTTAAGTTCCGTAGGAACTCATCTACAAAGTCAAACTAAAGTAAAACAGAAGTAGAATTAGCCCATAACACTCCAACTTTTGTCCCTCTTGAAACTACCATAGTCTTGTCACACCGTGTAAAAGGTTTCCTACAAACAATGCAAATATAATTTGGCCAATCAAAGATAAAACTAACTGATAATAAAATTGAGTTACTTTCCACCTTACACAATAGAAAAAAACTTTTGAAAATGTTGCCATCTAGTGGCTTCAGACTTGAAAAGAAATACTGAACTGCCTTTTTTTTTACTAATCATTCAATCATGTTTCCTAGGAAAAGTTTCCTTAGAACAAATAAATAAACAAAAATTACATTTCTGGTTCTGCCTTTTAAAAAAAGCACTCTGTATTTAGGCTACTAGGTTTTAAACTTTTGCTTCATCATTTACTAGCTGGGTGACCACAGGCAAGTTGCTTAATCTCTGTAAAGTATGTTCAATATAGTGCCTACCTCCCAGAGTTGCTAAGAAGAATTAATGAGAAGATGCATATGAAGTTGTTTAGCACAACGTCTATCTCCTAGTATACTACATATACCCAATAAATAGCAATAATTGCATTACTTAATGGAGAAAGAGCTAAAAAATATTTGGTCTGTCAGGGATTGAAGTTTGATACAGCATGTGAAACAAGGGCATGTAGCAGGTGCTGTTTACAGTGTATGTTTCTCTTGAAGTAGTAGAAACATTGCATTCGTAGGTGTTTGCTGATATCGGATTAGGAAGGAAGATGGTGAACTAGAGGCAGCTTTCACTAGAGGCTCCTGTCCAGAGGGAGAGATACTGGACAGGAGTGGACTCAGGGAATCCAAAGATGGGGAGCTGAGCTTAGAAGGAAGATAGACAAATGCACATCATCTCTACTGAGGCAAGCTGTGACTCCAAGAAAGAGGATCCAAGAAAACAAATTCCAGGTACAAAGCCCATCACCAAGAGGACAAGAAACCCTCCCCCCAAGTGGGAGGCTCACTGTGGGCTCTCTGCAAGTGAGCAGGGAACAAAAGACCTTTCATTCTACCTCACAGGAAAGAGCCACTAAATACCGAGCCTCCTTCTCCAAGGAGATCCCAATTGTGAGCCTAGGCATCATCCTGCCTGAAATAAAATTGAATAAATATTTTCTGAACTCCTAGTCCACCCTTTCCCCCTCACCTAGCAATCTGAAGATTTGCCCCCTGCAGAGCCCAGAGTGTTTAGCAATTCCCTGAGAGGCCTGGACATTGTGTGGGACACAGGACAGCAGCATGGAAACAGTGACTCCTGTGCAAATAGGGGGCACATTGAAAAGAAGGAAGCAAGGGAAAGAGGGACACATAGCAATGGTGCATGGATGCCCCTGTTTCTGACTTTGGTTGGTGAACTTTTCTGAGGGAGCCAGGCTCTAACCCCTCAGGTTTGCAAGATAGAACTGCTTGTGGATTTCTACTGCTGGGCCCTGGGAAACCCTTTAAACTCTTCCTGTTGAGCAGTGATTGTACTGCTCAGGACAATCTGATTAGAACTCTCAACCAGGTCTGTCAACCCAAGGAACCTCTGAGGTTGAGCAGCAATTGTTTTGTAGCAGGGAGGGATGATTCTCTTCTCCTACTTGTTGCTGGTGGGGGATGGGGCACTGCAGTTGCTTGTATCTCTCCCCAGCTGAGATTTCACCCTAATACCACAGACTCATTAGTATTGAGTAGAGGCTGGCTGACTTCAAGACAGAGCCAGCTTGGGCTATCTCACCAACCAAGCAGGTTCTCAGAGTCTCTGGCTGTGATCTGAAAGGGACCTTTGTAAGGCTGTAGGGGAAAAGCCACAATCACTAGTCCCAGCTCATGGGTAAAGGGCTGGTTAACTCCACTTCCTGGGGCCCTCGATACAATCTCACCCTACCAGTTTTTAAGCCAAAATGCAGAAAATAATAATGGGGCAGAACCAGCAGAAGAACCCTGGCAACATGAATAATCAGAGTAGATGAGCTCCCCCTAGGAATGACAAAGGAGATATAATAGAAGATGCCATTCATAGACAAATGGCGGGATTGTCAGAAATAGAATTCAGAATATGGATGGCAAAGAAGATGAATAGAATAGAGTAAAAGATGGAAATAGAAATCCAAAGAGTAGTTCAAAAGTTGTCTCAAGAAATTAATGAATTCAAAAGGAAAGCCACCAAGCATATGGACATAATGAGAAAAGATATAACAGAGCTCAAGGAAATGAAAAAGTTATTCAAGGAGCTTTGAAATAGAGTAGAGTCCCTCAGTAATAGAGCTGAGCAGGTAGAAGAAAAAAGATCTCAGAAATTGAAGATAAAGCTTTTAAACGATACCAAGCATTTAAAGAGGCAGAAAAATGGAAAATAAGAATAGAACATTCCCTGAGAGAGTTGTAAGATCATTCCAGAAGATTAAACATTCGAATTATAGGGATTCCTGAAGGAGAAGAGGATGATCTTAAAAACACAAACACTCTACTCCAAGATATTATGGAGAATTTCCCAAGCATTGCAAGAGATAAAGAAATTCAGATAGTAGACAGTTTCAGAACCCCAGCATGACTCAATCCAAATAAAGCATTTCCTAGTGACGTTGAAATTAACATTGCTAAAGTTATTAAGAAGGAGAAAATACTACAAGCAGCCAGGTATAAGAAAAGCATTACATACAAAGGGAGAAATATTAGATTGACTGAAGATCTTTCAGCCAAAACTTTTTAAGCCAAAAGAGGATGGTCATTGACCTTCTCAAACAATACTTTCAGCCCAGGATCCTGTATCCAGCTAAACTGAGCTTCATTTGTGATGGAGAAATCAAATACTTTACTGACATCCACATTGAGGAAATCTGCCATAACTAGACCAGCTCTCCAGGAAATACTCTGACCCATTTTCCATAATTACCAGCCTGATGCTCTACCACCAAAGTAAACTCACCTAGAATTTATCAGACAAAACCTAATTTCCACAATGGTGTAAGGATTAAAAATATGCACTAGACCTTTGAAAAACATGATGGCCAACACACTACCATAAGTATCAATTCTCTCAATCAATGTGAATGTCTTAAATTGTCCTCTAAAGAGGCACAGGTTGGCTGTCTGGACATAAAAACTCAAGCCCTCTGTTGCCTACAAGAGATTCATCTTACCTCAAAGGATAATAAAAGACTCGGGGTGAAGTGATGGACATCTATAATACAGGCAAATGGAAATCAGAAAAAAGCAGGGGTTGCAATCTTATTTGCAGATACTATAGGATTTAGACCAACAAAGATAAGGAAAAACAGGATGGACACTATATATTTGTCAAGGGAAACACTCAACATGAAGAGATTTTGATAATTAACATTTATGTGTCCTACCTGAATGCTCCTCAATTTATAAAGCAAACCCTGATGGATGGGAACAATTCAATATCTTCGTGCACTATAATAGTTGAAGATTTTAACAACCTTTGTCAGTTCTGGGTAGATCCTCCAAGAAGAAACTAAACAAAGAAACAATGAACTTAAACTTGACCCTAGAACAAATGGATTTAACAGACATTTATAGAACATTTCATCCTAATAAAACTAAATACACATTCTTCTCATCAGCCCATGGATCATCCTTCCAAATTGATCATATCTTAGGACAAAAGTCAACAAATTTAAAAAAATAGAAATTATTCCTTGTATCTTCTCAGACCTTCACAGAAAAAAAGTTGAACTCAACAGCAACGGAAATCTTCATAATCAAACAAAGTCATGGAAACTAAATAACCTTACACTGAATGATAGCTGGGTCAAAGACAAGATTATTAAGGAAATTATCAGGTTTTCGTAACAAAATGATAATGAAGATACAAACTATCAAAACCTGTGGGATACTACAAAGGCAGTCCTAAGAAAAAAAATTATACCATTAGAAGTCTTCATCAAGAAAACAGAAAGAGTGAAATTCAACAACCTAATGAGTCATCTCAAGCTACTGAAACAGAAAGAACAATCTAATCCCAAACTCACCAGAAGAAATGAAATAACCAAAATTGAGCAGAATTAAATGAAATCAAAAACAAAAGAATCATTCAGAAGATCAATGAAACAAAAAGTTGGTTCTTTGAAAAGATGAATAAAATTGATAAACTTTTAGTTAGCCTAAGCAGAAACAGAAAAGTAAAATCTCTAGTAATATCAATCAGAAAAAATTAAGGGCAAATAACAACAGATACCACCAAATTTTTAAAAATCCTCAATGATAACTACAAAAAAATCTGTTCTCAGAAATATGAAAATCTCGAGGAAATGGACCAATACTTTGAAGCAAACCACCTTCCTTGAGTCAACTAGAAAGAATTAGAAATTTTTAATAGACCTAGATCAAGCACTAAAATAGCTTCAACTATATGAAATCTCCCCAAAAAGAGAAGTCTGGGACCAGATGGTTTCACATCAGAATTCTATCAAACCCTCAAAGAGGAACTAGTACCTATATTATATAACCTTTTAGAAAAGGAAGGAATCCTCCCCAACACATTCTATGAAGCAAATATCACCTTAATCTCCAAGTCAGGAAAGGACCCAACAAAGAGATAAAACTACAGACCCATATCATTAATGAATATTGATGGAAAAGTATTCAATAAGATCTTAGCAAACAGAATTCAATGACATATCAAAACAATTACACACCATGATCAAGTTGGTTTTATCCCAGGGTTACAAGGTTGGTTCAACATAGGTAAATCTATAAACACAATACACCACATAAATAAAATTAAAAACAAAGACTGTATGATTCTATTAAGAAAATAGAAATAGATGGGACACTTCTTAAACTGATAGAGGCCATCTATAGCAAACCCACAGCTAATATCATATTAAATGGAATAAAATAGAAAACATATCCACTCAGATCTGAGACTAGACATTGTAACCACTGCAATTCAATTTAGTACTGGAAGTCCTAGCCATGGCAATCAGCCAAGAGAAGGTGATTGATCAAGGTTATTCAAATGGGGTTAGAAGAGATCAAGTTCTTCTAATGGATGTGAACAATTTGATATCTTCCTGCACTATAATAGTTACAGGAAGACAACTCTTCCTGTAACTCTTCACAGATGGCATGATCTTATACCTGGAAAACCTCAGGGACTCAACTACAAAGCTCTTAGAAGTGATCAAGGAATATAGCAGTTTATCAGGATACAAAATCAATACTTACAAATAAGTAGCTTTTATATATACCAACAATAGTCAAGCTAAGAAGATAGTTAAGGACTCTATTCCTTTTACAGTAGTGCCAAAGAATATGAAATATCTGGGGATTTATCTAACGAAGGACATTAAAGAGAATTATGAAACACTGAGAAAAGAAATAGCAGAAGATGTTAACAAATGGAAAAACATACCATGATTGTGACTGGGAAGAATCAACATTGTTAAAATATCCATACTACCGAAAGAAATCTACAGATTTAATGCAATCCTTATCAAAGAATCAATGTCATACTTTAAAGAACTTGAAAAAAAAGTACTTTGTTTTATATGGAATCATAAAAAAAACCACAAATAACCAATATATTACTTGAAAATAAAAACAAATCCAGAGGCATCATGTTACCAGACTTCAGGTTATGCTACAAATCCACAGTGATCAAAACAGCTTGATACTGGCATAAAAAATAGAGATGTAGATATATGGAACAGAATGGAGAATCTAGAGATGAACCCAGCCACATGTTGTCATTTTGTCTTTGATAAGCCTTAAAAAAAAACATGCACTGGAGAAAAGATTCCCTATTTAACAAATGGTGCTGAGAGACCTGGTGTCTAGAGACCTGTAGAAGACTGAAACTAGACCCACACCTTTCACCACTAACAAAACATTGATTCTCACTGGATAAAAGATTTAAATTTGAGACATGAAACTATAAAAATACTAGAAGAGAGTGCAGGAAAATGCTTGAAGATATTGGCCTGGGAAAATATTTTATGAGGAGGACCCTCACCCAAGCCCAACAATTGGAGCAACACCAAAAATATATTACAGAGATCTGACCAAGCTAAAAAGGTTCTGCACAGAAAAGGGCACTACAAATACAGCAAACAGACAACCTTCAGAATGAAGATTTTTGCAGGTTATGATTCTAACAAAGGTCTGATAACTAGAATATACAGAGAACTCAAATTAATCAACAAGAAAAAAACAGACGACCCCATTTCTTTGTGGCAAGAGATTTGAACTGAAACTTCTCTGATTATGACAGCCAAGTGGCCAACAAACACATGAAAAAATGCTCATTATCTTTAATCATCAGAGAAATGCAAGTCAAAACACTTTGAACTATTACCTAACTCCAGTAAGATTAACTCACATCACAAAATCCTAAAACTACAGATGTGGTGTGGATGTGGGGAGAAAGAAACACTTCTACACTGCTGGTAGGATTGCAAACTAATACAGTCTTTTTGGGAAGAAGTATGGAGAATACTCAAGGAACAAAAAGTTGACCTACTATTTGACCCTGTAATTCTATTACTAGGTATATACTCAGAATATCAAAAATCATTTTACAACAAAGACATTTGCACCAGAATGTTTAATGCAGCCCAATTCATAATTGCCAAGTTGTGGAAGCAGCACAAATGCCTATCAATCTATGAATGGATTAACAAATTGTGGTATATTTATACTATGGAATACTATGCAGCCATAAAAAGATGAAGACTTTACATCTTTTATTTTACCTGGATGGAGTTGAAACACATTCTTCCTTGTAAAGTATCTCAAGAATGGGGGGGGGGGGAAATGTCCAATGTACTCAATACTATGATGAAACCAATATATAATCACTTACACATTCACACAAATGATAAAACACAAATATAGTCCAGAAAAAAGAACAGGCAAGGAGAGAGAGGGGAGGGTAAGGCAAGTGGAGGCAGGAGGGAGGGCATGTGGTGGGATCTTGCCTACTGTGCACAATGCAAGGGTACGTTTCAAAACAACTAAAAGTAAATTATAAATGTCTTACCACAAAAAAATAAGTGAGGTGATGGTTATGTTAATCAGTTTTCTTTAAGCATTCCATATCAAATCATTACATTATACCCCATAAATGTATACAGTTATAATTTAATAAAAATTAAATAAAAATAGCAGATATCAATACCTGGTATTCTCTAATTTTGAAAGCTCTCTGAATCAAACTACGATTGTGATTTACACAACATTTATGGAATCCAATTCGTCATGGATTTAACCTCTTAGGAGTTCAAGAAAATATACATCTATAACAGCATAAATGGAATTGGTGGAGAAAGCAGTTTGGTTAAAAAAAATTGAGGCATTTTATACGATCCTTAAAATTGCTTATTATGGCAACAAGGCAAACAAAATTGGCCCTCTCTATTTATGACATTCTTTGAGCTGTGTGTCACTATGACTTATTTTATTCTTTAAGATAGTCCTTGAGGCTTAGTTTAACTTGATTTCACCTGCCCAGTGAACAACATTAATTTTGAAATATGTTTGACAAAAACGTCTCCTGAGGTTTCCAAGGATCTGACAATGAAATGCTCACCGACACCACAATTTGGGATTTATAGCGAGGCAACTGGCGTTATTCATAGCATGAGTGGGCTGGAGTCAATCTGGGTGGGGTAGAGGGCATGCCACAGCACTGTCATGAACACCCTTTCTTCAACGTTTTTATCAAAAATGTGGATAAATAAATTCTAAGCAGACAGCTGTTCTAGGCAGCCTTTAAGATGGCCCCAGTTATCCTTGCTTCTGTTACTCACACCTTTGTATAATCCTGGCTGCTATATCTTGTGTGAACTGGCCTAGGGACTCACATCTAATCAATATAATATAGCAAAAGTGATAAAGACTGTGGCCTCCATCTGGCATGTTCTTTCCTGCTCTCTCTTGCTGACTTGCTGTGATGGAATCCCTTTGCCATGTTGTGAATTGCCCATGTGACAAGGAACCCAGGGAGATGTCTAGCCAACAGCCAGTGAGAAACTGAGGCCCTCAGTCCAATAGCCCATGAGGATCAGAATTCTGCAGTAATCACAAGAAGCTCAGAAACAGATTCTTCTTCATTAGAGGATTCAGATAAGACCACAGCCCCTGCCAACTCCTTCATTACAGCCTGATGAGAGACCTCAAGGCAGAAGTACCCAGACAGATCATGCCCTGGATTCTTGACTGGTAGAAACTTTGACAGAATAATATTTGACATTTTAAGCCACTCAGTGGTAGGGTAATTTATTACACAGCAGCAGATAACACACAGTTGATCAGAGGTTGGCAAACTACAATCTGTGGGCCAGATCTAGTTTAAGCCTGTCATTTTACGGCCCTTGGACCTAAGAGTGGTTTTCACATACATACAATTAAGGGAGTTTTATTTTAAAATGAGAGAAAAAGAAGACTACATAACAAAGACCCCTGACTCACAAAACCTAACATTTTTCACAATCTAGATTTTTATAAAAAAGGTTTGTTAACCCGTGAAGATAAAAATATGACCAATGATAGAATCAAGATTCAAAATGATTGCCTTAACTGACTAGAATGAAGAAATGAAGAAAAATTTGGTAGTCATAAATAAAAATTCATGTCCTTAAATTCAAAAATTTCATCTCAAAAAATAGAATAATTATTATGTGAAAATGATTGAAGAATATTAGTGGATCCTAGGCTCAAAAGGAGTTAACATATAACATGAGACAGAGTCTCACTCTGGCACCCTGAGTAGAGTGCTATGGCATCATAGCTCACAGCAACCTCAAGCTTGGGCTCAAGTGATCATCTTGCCTCAGTTTTTCTATATTAAGTAGAGAAGCAATCTCACTATTGCTCAGGCTGGTCTTGAACTCCTGAGCTCAAGCAATCCACCCACCTTGGCCTCTCTGAGTGTTGGGATTACAGGCATATGACACTGTGCTCAGCCCATGATACTTAATATTAAAGTTAATATAATCTAAGTTTGCATGTACGTGAATATAAATCCAGTTCATAGAAGAACATAAGCTCATGACCACTCTGCATCAGTCATAGCACACGTGGGGTATTTTAACAGGAATCATTTTACTAATTTTTTTTTTTTTTGCAAACTCGAGTTTATTAACAAATCTAGGCAGATTGCCAGGTTTGTGACCATTACATAAAGTGATACAACAGACATGGTAGGGCTCCTGAAAAGAGCACAGAACTGAGAAGTAACTTCACTAGAAAAGAAACAAAAACAAGAAAAAGTCCTCACCAACTGTATCAAATGAAGCCTCTGAGTCCATATACCTGTGTACAAGATGTATAAGAACAGGGAAACCTGGCGAGAACCGTCTCAGTGCACAGGAGGTCAACCCAAACTCAGAGAAAATAGAGGAAAATCCACCATATTTCTTTATGACAGGAAAGCAGGAAAATAGCAACATGAAGAAAGAACTTATTGATCAATGTAGATTAAATGACATATAACCAGGTTTTTATTGATATAATCTGGATTTAATTTCACACACTACTTTTTATCAAATATGATAATTCAATTTGGATTTGTAGCTATCTGATGATTATACAAGATTTATTACTAATTTCTACAAGTTGTAATAACATGAGTGTAATTACCATATCATCTTTTAAAATATAAAAATGGAACATTTACAGATGAAACCATTACATGCTTGGGGATTTGCTCTTATTTTTTTTCCCCTTCATTTCAAAATGTTACAGGGGTACAAATATTTTGGTTATGTGAAATTGCTTTTGTATAATGCCATAAGTGTGCCCCTCACTGATACTGTGCACTGTACCCATTAGTTGTGAATTTAGTCCTCCTCTCTGCCCCCCCCCACCTGCTTGCTTCCCACTGAGTTTTATCACCACATGTGCAAAGGGCAGGGCTGCAGAGACACTACTGATTAGTTCCAGTTTAATAGTGAGTACATGTGGTGTTTTTCACCTCCTGCAATATTTCACTAAGAAGGATGCTCTCCAGTTCTATCCAGGTTGCTACAAAACGTATTAGTTCACCATTTTTCATGGCTGAGTAGTATTCCATGGTATACAATACATTTTCTTAATCCACCAACATATTAATGGGCACTTGGGTTGATTCTGCATCATTGCCATTGTGAATTGTGCTGCAATAAACATTCCAATTTATGTGTCTTTTTGATAAAATGACTTTTTTTCCCCTTTTGGGTAAATACCCAATAATGGGATCGCTGGATCAAATGGTAGTTGAGGCATTTTAGTTTGTTGAGGCATCTCCATACAACTTTCCATCGGGGTTGTATTAGTTTACAGTCCCACCAGTAATAATTAAATGTTCCTATCTCTCCAAATTTATACCAGCATCTGTTGTTCTGGGAATTTTCAATAAAAACCATTCTCAGTGGAGTTAGGGGAGACCTCACTGTGTTGGGTTTGCATTTCCCTGGTGATTAAAATGTCGAGTATTTGTTCATTTTTTTTTTTTTTTGGCCTTTATCATCTTTTGTAAAGCTTTTCTTCATACCTTTTGCCCACTCTTTTATAGGGGTGTTTGATTTTTTTTCTTGCTGATTTACTTAAGTTCTTTATGGATTCTGGTTATCAGCCCCTTATCAATGTATAACATATAAATATATTTTCCCACCCTGTACACTATTTAGTTGCTTTATTAATTGTTTCCTTGGCTATCCAGAAGCTAATTTAATCTTGTCCTATTTGTTAAATTTTATTGTTTCTATGATTGTCTTTGGGGTCTTCTTAATGAAATGTTTGCCAAGGCCAATGTCTATAAGAGTTTTTTAAACCTTTTCTTCTAGAAGTCTCATAGTTTCATGCCTTAGGATTAAGTCTATTATCCACTGTGAATTAATGTTTGTTAGTGGTGAGAGGTGAGAATCCTGCTTCCGTCCTCTACATGTGGCTCCGCATTTTCCCCAGGACCATTTATTGAGTAGGGATTCTTTTCCTCAGCGTATGTTATTGTCCTCTTTTTCAAAGAACAGAGATGATACAAGGATGATTTTGCCTGTGGGTTTTCCATATGACCCATCGCTCTCGGTTGCAGTTCTTATGCCTGTACCACGCTATTTTGGTTCCAATGGTCTTGTAGTATAGCTTGAAGTCTGGTAGGGTGATACCTCCCAATTTGGCCTTTTCCCTTAAAGTTGCTTTGGTTGTTTGGGCTATTTTCTGGTTCCATACAAAGCATAGAATTATTTTTTCTAGATCTTCTAAAAATGATGTTGGTATTTTAATAGAGATTGCATTGAATCAGTAGGCCACTTTGGGTGGCATAGACTTTTTTCTTGGAGACAGCATCTCAAGCTGTCACCCTCTGTAGAGTTCTGTAGTGTCACAGCTCACAGCAACCTCCAACTCTTGGGCTCAAGCAATTCTCTTACCTCTGCCTCCCAAGTAGCTGGGACCACAGGCTCCCACCACAACACCCAGCTATTTTTGTTGTTGCAGTTGTCATTGTTTTTAGCTGACCCAGACCAGGTTTGAACCTGCCAGCCTTGGTGTATGTGGCCAAGCACTGCGCCACGGGCACCACTGGTGGGATGAACATTCCAACAACATATTTTCTGCTGCTCTATGAGCAGGAAATATTTTCCCACTTGTTACATCCTCTATGATTTCCCTCCTCAGTAACTCCCTGCTGGTTCTCCCTGTAAAGGTATTTCCTATGCACACACCTCTTTGGTTAAATAAATTCCTAGGTATTTTATTTTCTTTGTGGCTATTGTGAAAGGTATCATGTCTTTGATTTGATTCTCTGTCTCCTGTGGAGGCCTCAGCATGCCAGATCAATTCTCTTTCTTGACAGCCATGGTGAGGAGTAGAGGGGAGTCAAAGTCTGGAAAGGTCTGAGCCCCACTCCTGTGGAAGCCCCACTGTGGGGGGTGAACCAACAGAAGGGAAAACAGTTCCCAGAAGTCCTGGCTTATGGTCTCTGAACAGCCACAGGTGGGGCAGGGGAAAGGCAGGAAAAGAGTCTGAAGGGGGGAAGCCAGCACTCTGTCCTCTCCCCCTCCCCTGGGAGGCAGGGTGTGCAGATTGGAGGGACCCATGGGCCCCCTTTGGCTCTTGCAGTCTGAGCCAGAGTTGGGAAATGTGTGTGTGGAAACCAGCCAAATGAAGACTGGGGGATGACGCCCCTGTAGAGAAGAAAAGATGCACAGAGGCCAGAGAAGCAATATGGAGCCACCAGCTCACCTCGGGGTGACAGGAAGGCAGCCCTGTGCTTTGTCCTCAAAAAGCTCCCAGTTCACTGGTGGCAACAGTCTGGGATCTAAGGGTAGAAGACCTCTCCAGCAGCCCTGGATCCTACTAACTGCCAGAGACACAGGGGAGGGAGAAATGAGCGGGTTCACCTCGCCTCCAGATGGACTGCAGGCCTGGGGGTTGTTCTCCCCTGATACCTAGTCCTTGGCATCCTGGAATCTCTGGTAGGGTCTGGCACTTTCCTTGCAGAATTACACCTGATCTGTGCTTGTCTCTCTCTCTCTCTCTTTTTATTAAATCATAACTGTATACATTACTGCATTTATGGGGTACAATTTGCTGATTTTATATACAATTTGGAATGCTTACAATCACACTGGTTAACGTAGCCTTCACCTCACTTAATTGTTGTATTAAGACATTTATATGCTACTCTAATAAATTTGACCTGTACCCTTGTAATACGCACAATAGGTGATGTCCCATTGATACTGGAGTTTCAGGCGAATCCATGGACCACAGGATCAGGATTATTCACAGAAACCAAAATTACAACTACTCCAATAAACCAAACCTCCCCGGAGAGGAACAAGCTCTCCTGCTCCCCCTCAGGTCTGTCTTCAGGCTCTCTGCTCAGGGGTTTATATAGTGGCAGGGGGTTGTTTTGCCAATGCAATGTTGACTTTTAGGGTGTGGGTCCTGTCAGTTACAACCAGCTGTCTAATGAACTCTCAGGCCTGGGAAACTTACATGAAATTCACCAGTCAGAAGTGCCTGGGGAGGAGAAAGCTAGGCTCCGTCCATGAAATTAACCAGCCAGAAGAGCGGGAGGAGGAGACAGAAAGGCGCCAGTGTCTCCCCCCAGGTGTCTGGCCTTTCCCTCAGGCTGGTTCCTTCATCTGAGGCAGCATCAACACCGCCAGGGCTACGACAGGTTGTGGCACCACCCTGTCCTGCATCACCATCGATTACTCTCTTTCATCTAAACCTTTTCCTCTTTCTGGGATGATCTGGCAACTGGTGTCTCTGGCCTGCCATCCTGACATGTTTTTGAGAAACTAGCATCAATTTTATCTTCACAGTATCCCTCTGTGGTCCCTGTTCTGCTCTCTGCAGGGCTCAGGGAGGGCTCAGGAGCTGGCTGTGTGCCCTGGGCAGGGGTTACTGGGAACGCTCAGCTCCTTGTAGAGCAGATGTTTCCTCCTTCATCCGGGTCAGTAGACACCACACAGTCCCAACTTCTTGGTTCATCAGTCAACATAAAACATTTTAAAACTGTTTAAAGACTGTGGAAAGGCATTTGTACAGGTTTCTTAACTGTATTTCTTTTGTACATGTCTGAGGCTTCTTAAATGTATCTGTATTGCAAGATACATTTTTTTCAAAAGAATCAACATGGTGGCCAGGCACAGTGGCTCACGATTCACTCCAGGAGGCCGAGGTGGGAGGATAGATGAACTCAGGAATTCAAGACCAGCCTGAGCAAGAGCAAGAATCCCTCTCTACTAAAAATAGAAAAACTATCTGGGCCTTGTGGCAGGCGCCTGTAGTCCCAGCTGCTTGGGAGGTTGAAGCAAGCAGATGACTGGAGCCCAGGAGATTGAGGTTGCTGTGACTTGTGACACCAAGCACTCTAGCCTGGGGTAACAAAGTGAGAGTCTGTCTCAAAAAATAAAAATAAATAAAAATAAGTACAGCAGGTGAAACCACTAGTATCCAAAGCTATGCATTTGACCTGTAGTAATCTCCATAATTTTTAACTCAACACTTCTTTTGGTGTCCATTTGTATTTTATAATGTTTATATTTTTCTTTCTTTCTGTTTTCTTTACATGTATTCCAGAAAAAGTAGAGAGAAAGGAAAGACAACCAAGGACATGCATGTGTTTGAGGATAGAGGTGGGAGATTATTGATGCATCTAAGAGTGTCGTGTTCTCTGTATCTTTTCCTTTTTCTCCGTATCTTTTCTGATCTCTTATAATTTGATCTATGCCTGTCCATGTGGCATATACTGTGTGCATGTGTGCCTACGAATGCATCCCAGAGTTTTGAGGAAACGTCGTGTACCCACAGATGCAATTAACTCCATTCATTCCTAATTTACAGTAGAATCTGCTCTCTCCTCACTTTCCTAGAAAGCTACTCAAGTTTATTTTAACTTCCTAGACCATGATTCCTTGTTTACAGTTATCTTGCTCTGAATGTGGTAAGTGCTGACCGACTCAGATCCATTGGTTCCTCCAGCTTCTGCATCAGCCAGGGGGACCGGCAGGACTGCTAATGAAAATAGTCCTTGACACTGAACCCTGAAGAACAGAACTGTGGAGGCACTGAAAAAGTTCCCCTTCGGAAGAGTATTTCTGCCTCAAAATGTGAAAAGTGACTGCTGTCTTCATACTCTAGAGGGAGGTGCAGACTTCTAAGCTGACTCGGTATGGTGGAGAACACAGACTAGGGATTAAAAGAAAAGAAGAAACTCAAAGTATAGGAGAGAACTGGCTTATATTAAATCACGATCTGAATGAAATTATGTAAATACTTAAGGTTAAATTTAAATCCCATACCTATATTCTGGTAATACATTTGACTTCATTTTGTTCTACAAGTGCAACACCAGTAGCTCTCAACAAGAAACTTCTTTTTCACATTTTAGCTGTAGATCATGATACTCTATAAAAAACCTTTAACCACTAAGGTGTCTGTGCAAATCACTATTGGGGTAAGCTTCATAATTATGAGTGTCCTCATGAGAAACTTATTTCTTATAAATTTGAAGTTGGCTGCTAAAAGATACAAAAGAAATTATTTTAGAAGCTTAGAAACAAAAAAGAAACACTGAGTTAATAGTCTGTCTGGTGGAAAGAAAATGGAAATATATATGGTCAGATTTTCTGTTTGTAATTTGCCAGAGATTATTTGAATATGATAGTCCTGATTATGTTTAGAAGATGTCTTTCAATGTTCGATGTATTTTCATTTGTCTGAGAACTGGAAAGGAACATGTCCAGAAAATACTCATTTTGGTTTGAGATAGAGAGTTATATGCCAACTGCACCTTCATTTTGAACTTGAGTTTTTCCAGCTACCATGGATTGGCCATAACAGATTCATGGACAAATTAGAGATGAAACACTTCCAAAATTAGTATTGTTTAATATGTATTTTATCAATAAGTCATTAAATATGCTATTATTTCTATTAATTTATATTACTAAATATCACTATTATAAAATTTTATATCCATATAATGCATAGTTTGCTTTTATGTTTTTACTGATTTTATGAAATAAACAAACAAGCTGGTCACGGTGGTTTGTACCTGTAATACCAGCTACTCAGAGGCTGAGACTGCTTTAGCCCAGCAATTGAAAGCTTCAGAGAAAACAGAAACATTTTTTGTATCCATCTTTCAAAGACCAGATAAATATCATGTTCTTTGTTAAGCCTTTCTTTATTCCTCTCAAGCTCTTTTTCCAATTTTTTAATTCTTTTTATTTTTAAACTATTAACTTGTTTCAACTACTTATCTATGCTGGTTATTAATCCCTGGTCAAATAAATAGTCAATAAGTATTTTTCCCCTTCGGTGGGTTTTCTCTTCACTTTGTTGACTGTTTATTTTGCTGTGCAGAAGCTAATTATTAACATAGTTAATGTAGCTACGAAGTTAATGTCATCCCATCTGTCTACTTTTTCTTGGTTGAGTGTGTTTTTGAGGTCTTACACAAAAAATCTTTGCCCAGACCAATGACCTGGAGCATTTCCCCAATAATATTTTTATAATATTTTATAATAATACATTTTATAATGATAATTTTATAATATTTTTTCTCTGCTACATTTATAGTTTCAGGTCTTTAATACTATAATCCATTTTGATTTGATTTTTTTATAGAGAGAGAGACAGGGACTCCAGTTTCATTCTTGTTCATATTGCTATCCAGTTTTTCCAACACCATTTATCGGAGATACTGTCCTTTCTCCATTGTATTTTCTTGGCGCCTTTGTTGAAAATAAATTGGCCATAAATGTGTGAATTTATATCTGAGTACTGTATTGTGTTCCAGGAGTCTACACATATAATATCTGACATTAAGTTCACGAACTTGTCCCAGCTAATACATACCTCATTGCTGAATGTTACTTGGTGACTTTCAAAGTACTCCCTAGGAAGCCATGTATCAACACCTGTGCCTGGTCCACCCTTCAAAACAATTTTGGAACACTTTTTCCAGAATGGGCATCAGAGTTATCATATTACCCTTGATGTCCTAAATGTAATCAAAATGTCTTCCTTTTAATATTTCCTTTATCTTTGGGTACAGAAAAAGTCATTGGGAGCCAGATCAGACAAGTGGGGGGGGGGGGCGTTCCAATACAATTATTGTTTACTGGCTAAAAACTCCCTCACCAACAGTGCATGTGAGCTGGGGTAGTATGGTGATGTGAGAGCCATGAGCTGTTGGCAAAAGTTCGTGTCATTTTCATCTAACTTTTTCACTCAGCCTTTTCAGCTCTTTCAAATAGTGAACTTAGTTAAATTCCCCTGATAAATGTATTAATTTCTTTTCTGTTTTATCCTTTCTTTGAGTTCCTGTAAAACTGTTATTTTTGTTTTTGTTTCATTCTGTCACCCTGGGTGTGGCATCATAGTTCACAACAACCTCAAACTCCTGGGCTTAAGCTACCATCTTATCTAGCCTCCTGAGTAGCTGGGACTACACGCACAGACCACAACACCTGGCTAATTTTTCCATTTTAGTAGATGGGGTCTTACTCTTGCTCAGGCTGGTCTTGAACTCCTGAGCTCATGCAATCCACCCACCTCAGCCTCCCAGAGTGGTAGGATTATAGGAATGAGCCACTGCACCTGGCATAAAACTACTATTATTAAATTCTTGGTCAGCGAGTTCAAATATTGCCATCTCATTTGGGTGACTCACTGGTTCCTTGCTTTGTCTATTTGAAAAGATCACAGTTCCCTGCCTGATCTTGTTTCTTGTGTATGTACATCTCTGTGTTTGCACTGTGAAGTATCAGTTATTTATTTCAGTCTTCTCTGCCTGGTTTGTTTGGGGGTTTATTAGATATGTTTGCTTAGAGATTCTTTGTAATTTATCTTTCTTTTTCTCTTTTTCTTCCCACTAGATTCCTGCCTCCTTTTCAGCACTAGATGGCATCTTAAGTCCAAGTTTGCCGTTCTAAATGTCACCCCTTCCAAATGAGGGAGGTCCCAAATGGGATGTCCTGGTAGCACAGGAAAGCTGGTTAAAGGTTCTTGCCTAGAGGACCTGTGGAACAAACCTTTCTGCCACGTGGTGTTGCTTAATAGGCACTGGGACTCAAAATCTCCTTGGGCTGAGTTACAGAGCTGAGTCTCCAGGGCTAGAGATGGTAGTCCCACGTCCCTCTTTGTCTCTGGTTGTGCTCAGGGATATTTCTCCCTATTGAGACTCCTGATATTTCCTGTAGGTTGAGGGAGGGACAGGTATCCTGCCAGGGAATCTAAGACAGCAGAGAAAGTGGTTATCTACCTCAACCTCACTTTTTTTGGTGTGGAGACTGTAAATCGGGGAAATTTTCCTCATACATAAAGCCTGGCAACTTGGAGGAAAGGCTGTCATGGGTATGGAAGTCCAATTTTCTTACCATCTACATGGAGATTTTTCACTTCTTTCTGGTCCTGGGAACTGTCTTATTCTCATATTTGAGTTCTGAGATTTTGCTGGTGAGAATCTCACTGCTGTATATTTGTTTGTAGTTTTCTGTGGGGAAGAGGGAAGTCAGGTTGCTTCTATGCTGCCATTTGAAACCTTTGAGCTCTTATTGATCACTTTCTTACTTCTAAACTCCAATAGCACATTTTTTTACTTTGACACGGCACCTTTACTCTGTAACATACCGCAAGGCCAGTATCTATGGAGAGGAAGGTGGAGCAGAGCATTAGTCATCTGTCTTTCCAGCATAGCTCTAAGAAAGACTCCCACAAACTATACTGGTGTTGCACGTGGGATTTCCAGAGTGTGGACTCTGAGATCGAGTTTAGTGTGTCATGGGACTAGGGAGTATTGATGATATTGATACCTGTGGAAGGGGGAGAAAGGAAGCCAAAGTGGAGAAAGAGAAATCAAGCAACGGCCCCAGCCAACCCCATTGGAAGCTTTGAAGCTCGAATGGCCTTTCAGATGGTAAGGCCTTACACACTATATCAATCAGTAATTGGGTGCAGGGCTTCCAATGCAGCTCTCCACAACTGAGCCATCTCTGCGGGTGCTGAGAGCTAAGAGTGATCTGCTGACAGCTCCTCAGAAGCAAAGGACACAGTCCTCTATTGAGAGGGATCCTGACTATATATATCACAGTATCCCCTAGAGATAGCTTGGACCACTCTTCAAAAAAAACTGCCCCAAATCATCGAAATTCTCATCAGAACTCAAACGTAGCCACCTACTCATACCTAGTAGCTATGACCACCTCCTCAGGAGAAGGATGAATTTCCAGGGTAAATTGAGAAGCAGAAAGTAGGAGGCAGAAGTGAAGAAGACGGTGAAACAGAGGAAGGAGGCAGGAGGTGGGGTAGGAGGAGGAGGAGAAGAGTGACTGAGCTGGGATATTTTAGGGGAACATGTCCAGACACACATGTAGATAATGACTCTCTGCAATTAGAGTTATTATCTTCAACCAACTAGAGACACACAAAGCTATGCCCTCCTGGAGCACTCAGATACTGAACTTCACCTGAGCCCAGCATGACCCCTGGGCCATACCGTAACTACCTTACTTGAGATGCCCATTCTTGAGGCTCCTGTGGCATATTTGGCCTACTAAATGGTGGTGTTGAAATAGGAGGTAGATATTCACTGTAAGTTGACTTGCATGATCTGTTTGCATTTGTGGCTAAAATCCAAACAAAGAAATAACAAAATAGAAAAGTATTTCCTGCTTAGAAAATTATAATTCCTTTAGAATTACATGGATGAAATAACTGAGGTCATCTCTCAACTCTCTTTGCTGCTTTGCTGGGGCCCTGGTACTCGTTAAGAGGAGAATGAGAACTCCAGTTCTCACTGTGCTCCCTCCCCTCCCCAACTTCAGTTCTTCTTCCCAGCTGCTGGCCCTGTCACCGACAGTGGCCCCAGACCTTCAGCCAGATGTTTCACTCAGACCCACCAGGGCAGCGGCTCCATGAGGGCAGCAGTTTCCCAGAGGTTTCCACAGACCTGGTGGTGAGTCCCTCCTTTGCTGTTGCTCTGCAGCCGTCTTGAGTACTTGGATTCTTGCTATTTTCCTGCAAGCTCTGGCTTGTCCCTGAGACAGGTATTTAGGGAGTACTGGTTGGTAATGATTTTTCAGACTCTCTTCTTCCAGACCTTCATTTCCAGAGCTCCTTTCACATTTAATAAATCCCATATTCAGATAATGATGAATCCTAAATGATACCCTTTCCAACCGGATAAGATATCATTGGTCTACATGTACAGATACTAATTACCTTTCCAGAATAGAAGAGTTTCTTCACCTCAACCTCAGTCATACTACCCCATCCATCATCTCCTTCCCCATCTCTAAGAAAGGATGTCTGCCACAAGTGTACTTCAGGTAAAGGTGAACTCTGCCTGCATACATATTTCTTGAGAAATTTGTCTACAGCAACAATCAATTTTACAATACATGAGACTGGACATGTTCCCTGTAAATACCATCTTTAAAGCCTGGATGCAAGTGGGGCACAGTGGCTAACATCTGTAATCCAAGCACTCTGGGAGGCTGAAGTGGAAGGATTGCTTGAGGTTAGGAGTTTAAGACCAGATTGAGCATAGTGAGATCCCATCTACTAAAATTAAAAAAACTAGCCGGGCAAGGTGGTGCACACCTGTGGTCCCAGCTACTCAGGAGGCTGAGGCCGGATTATTGCTTGAGCCCAGGATTTTGAGGTAGCTGTGAGCTAAGCTGAGTACTCTAGCCCTGGTGACAGACTGAGACATTCTTTAAGTAAATAAATAAAGCCAGGATACACTAACTTGAGAGGCTTTCCAGGGGTCCTCAAACTTTTTAACAGGGGGCCAGATCACTGTTCCTCAGACCATAGGAGGACTGGACTGTGGGCCCCGGGATGAGTCAGCTGCTAAGCAGGACAGGCAGTGATGGCAAAAACACCCGGCGGGCCAGATAAATGTCCTAGGGGGGCTGCATGTGGCCCGCAGGCCATAGTTTGAGAATGCCTGCTTTAAACCTCTCCCATGACCTGATGTTCTTAGACAACAATAGTACAATAGCAAGAGAGCTAAGCACATTTCAGATGCAATGTGTCATATGCTTATGAGAAGTCAAATTTCACAACATGTAGACAGCAGGGACATACAGGCAAGAGGACCTATACATTTATTTATAGGCAGGTTTATTCCTTTTATTGCTGAAAGACTGGCATGGCCCTACAACCACATCTAGAAGTGAAAGACTTCATTACAGAGCAACCAGATGCAGCCAGACATCAGGACAAGTGCCACCTGAGGAAGCTCCAGACCTAATGGAAGTGTCCCTGAAGAATCAGGGTGCTGTACCCCAAGGGATCAGGGTGCTCTTCCAAGAGAAGCTCAAACAAGTGTGGGAGCTCCAATCAGGACACTGACCCAACCATATAGTGAGGATCATTCAAGATCCTGAACAAGATTCTATCTGGCAATCCTTTTTCTGACAAAAAGTCCTGATTTTTTTTTTTTTTTGAGACAGAGTCTCACTCTGCCACTCTGGGTAGAGTGCTGTGACATCATAGCTCACAGCAACCTCAAACTCGTAGGCTCAAGTGATTCTCTTGCCTCAGCCTCCCAAGTAGCTGGGACTATGGGCGCCCACCACAACACCCAGCTAGTTTTAGAGGCAGGGTCTCACTCTTGCTCAGGCTAGTCTTGAACTCCTGAGCTCAGGTGATCTACCCACATTGGCCTCCCAGAGTGCTGGGATTGTAGGTGTGAGCTCTCCCCCTACCTCTGATGTAAGTATTGCTTAAAGAATTGGCATCTAGAGGCAAGCATGCTCAGGATGCTGTAGGAAGGTTATTTTCTGATCCTCCAGAGTTTGTTTGATCTAGCCCTTCCCTTCATGAATGTTGAGGGTAATTATTAATATTTTCATCATGTATCCTTCACACTGTATCGTACTGCTTTGGACCCTGCCATCTCCGTGACGAGGAAGGTGTGCCATCTCCATAACAACCTGGGAATTTCGCGTGAGATCGTCCCGCGTTACCATGAGTTTTGTGTTTCTACAGCGTATCCCTCAAACCCTCCCATGTCTGGATTTCCCCTTCCCCTATTCACTGTCACAGTGGAGACTTTAAAACAGTGATCAACCAAAGACAGAAAGAACACTAGCTTGACTGCCTGTCAAATTCACATTATGCCTAGGTCACCGGCCACACAACAGAGAGGTCACCGGCCACACAACAGAGAAGTCAGCCTGCACTCATTTTTGCAGACCCCTTGTAGAGCAAACTTGGATTTCATTTCCGCTGCTTTCCTGGCACACCATGCCTGGCAACCACCATCCATCATCTTTGCCATAAGTCAATTCCTGGAAAAGATCCACAGCAACCCAAAGCGACTGCGACATCTCCTGATATAAGGCCTCCGCCATCTTCGTGTCCACCACCACCCAGGCCTGTAGCACATGAGTCTATCCAACATTGTTCAAGCCTTCCCACATGAAAGGTGCCAATTTCTATGTCAAATTCAAGTTTCTAAGCCAAATTTATGAACAGATTCTCTTGTTACTTTCCACTGTCTGCCTCCCTCAAAGAATTCACCACACCTTTCATGCTTCTGTTGTATGACAGATGTGTGGCCATCTATCCTCTACTGCCACCTTCACTGTGACTCTTTTAATTTCCTCTCTTTAGATCAGTCTCCTCCCCTTCCTTGCCCTCCAGACTTCAGTACAGAACCCAATGCAACAGCCATGATTTTTCTGGAAGACTCCTCTATATCCTCAAAAACTTCTCTGAGCTCTCACTCAACTCCCTTGCTACCACTGAAGTCTGACTGGCTCCTGAAGACTCCAGTTCCACTGAACACCTCCTAAGTGCATGTGTGTTTGCAGGTGAGTGAGGGAGTTTTTGTCAGATGCCTTCTTTCTTAGTAAAGCAGGAGAAGAGATTATCTTCTGAAAGGAACCAGGAAGGTGTGGGTGGGGGGGATCAGAGACTTGAGGAAAGTGTTACCCTTCCTTTCCAATTCATCCGCATGTTGTATTTACTCTTATTTAAAAATCTGTCTTGATATCAACTGTTTTTAACCATCTCCACCACTACTGGGGTGGTGTAGGCCAGGATTACATCTTCCCTGGTTCTCCCTGCTGACTGGCACCCGGCATTTTCTTGGCCTCTTCACAGAAGTGACCAGGATGATCTTTTCAACACACAAATCACATCACTGTCCAGCTTAAGGCATGCCAATGGCCTTCCACATTTCTTTGGATAAAGACAGAAATTCTCATGATGACCCATTATGATTAGCCTGTACCTGCTTCTTAGACTCATCTGGCAACATGCTCGTCATAGTTCCACGACATATTGGAGACAGTAGCCTTCTTTCACCTCCTGGGAGCCACCATGATGTCTTTAATATCAGGAACTTAGCATAGATATACTTCATCCTTTCTTTAAATAGTTAACTCCTACTCTCCCTTAAAATCTTAGTTCAGCCATAATTTCCCAGGAAAGCAGTATTGTTGTTCATTTGTTTTGCTTTGTTTTGAGATGGCATTTCACTTTGTGCCCTCAGTAGAGTGTCATGGTTTCACAGCTCACCTCAGATTCCTGGGCTCAAGCAATTCTCTTGTCCTCAGCCTCCAAGTAGGGGATTACAGGTGCCGGCCACAATGCCTGGCTATTTTGTTTTAGAGACAGGGTCTCACTCTAGTTCAGCTGGTCTCTAACTTCTGAGCTCAGGGTTACCCACCCACCTCAGCCTCCCAGAGTGCTAGGATTATAGGCATGAGCCACTGCTCTAGGCCTTAAACTATTTTAAATTGCACATGAACTTTATGTCCACCATGTGTATACATAGTAGTTCTCAGTAAGTATGAAAGTTTAAGCTGACAATCCTGAAAGCTGAGGGAGACAGTGCAGAGGACAGAGTCTATGGCTCCCAATGTGATCATTACGTACCACCCCTCCCTACTTTCTACCTTATACAAGAACAAGTTTTCCAACCCATGATGTGCGGGCCTTCCACTTCTAGGTTTACCATTCATGCATTTCAAATTTATTTTACCTGATCCCTGTGCCCATCGCCTTAGAATTCCATGTATAAGTCAATGTTTTTGCAACTCATTCCAATTGCTAGAGTTGAAAAGCCAAAATACACAGTAGGAAATAATCTGGACTTTGCCATTATTATAGCTAATCCTGGCACTCCATCTTTCAGGTAGAAGAAAATCATATGAACAAGCACTGATGTGAATCCCCATGTAAGGCCAGCAGTTTTAGCTAAGGCCGTGATCTATGACCAGAAATGGGGGTTTGGTCCCTACAGAATAATGAAAGTAGAGTAGCTAAAGTGGAATAATAATTAGTACAGTTTGGTGGTGGTAGTGATGGGGGGAAGCCAAGAATTAGAAATAGGAAACCAAATACCAAAGTCTAGTAAAGGACAGGAACAGAACTATAAACTGGGGGATAAGCCAGATGGACTCTGGAATGAGTGAGTGCAGATCTGGAACCAAGTAGGCTTATTCACAATAATTGTAGTCAATAGGTCGGGGAAGTCAAATTCCTGAAAACATGGCCATGTTTGGCTAATTTAAGTCACAGAGTTGGAATAGAATTGATACCTTCCAGAGCAAGCCCATCACGCCTATAATCCCAGCACTCTGAGAGGCCAAGGTGGTTGGATTGCCTGAGCTCACAGGTTTGAGACCAGCCTGAGCTACAGTGAGACCCTGTCTCTAAAAAAATTAATCAGCATCATGGCAGGTCCCTGTAGTCCCAGCTACTTGGGAGGCTGAGGCAAGAGAATCACTTGAGCCTAAGAGTTTGAGGTTGCTGTGAACTATGATGCCACAGCAGTCTACTGGGGACAACAAACTGAGACTCTGACTGTCTCAAAAAAAAAAGAGCAAGCCCAGGTGTTTGTGTGAGGACCAAAGGGAAAATGCTCCCTAACCAGTTCCCTTTGCATATTTATTATGTGGCCCACAGGTAATAACAGGCATCTCCAGGCTGTCCACCCTCTTCCCATCTACAGCCCAAATGCTCTAGCCTCCTTGCCGTCTTCCCACACTTGTATTGACAACACTCAGGATGTCTAACTTTTACTCCACATTCCTTATTTGCGTCTGACAACACAGTGGGTTTTACTGGATCCACTTCATCTCCAGCTTTTTTCCTTGGGCAATTCAGTGTGCTTATCTTTTCCTTCCTTTTGCTTCTACCTCCTCTAGATAATTAATGAACCTACCTAATTAGTTACCTCTGTCTCTGGGGTCCCTTCTCTGAGTGGCTGGTATTCCACTATCCTAAACCTTCCCACTCTCAGAGTAGCAAGTGCAGGACTTAAAGAATACACAATTTAAAGCACTTAGTTTTAAAAGCTTGTGCATTCCTTGTTTTCCGTACAAAAGCCTATCTAGCTAAATAAATCTTAAGATTCTTTTCTTTTCTTTCTTTTTTATTTTTTTGAGACAGAGTCTCACTTTGTCACCCTTGGTAGAGTGCTGTGGCACCATAGCTCACAGCAACCTCAAATTTGGGGGCTCAAGCCATTCTCTTGCCTCAGCCTCCCAAGTAGCTGGGACTACAGGCACCCGCCCCAATGCCTAGCTATTTTTAGAGACAGGGTCTTTCTCTGGCTCAGGCTGGTCTCAAACCTGTGAACTCAGGCAATCCACCTGCCTCCACCTCCCAAGTGCTGGGATTACAGGCATGAGACCACCGGGCCTGGCCTAAATCTTAAGTTTCTTGAAGAATAGATTGACTATTACCTCTCTAGTCTTTATAACTCTGAGTACCTCGTCAACGTATTGCACTTGCAAATAAAAACAAAATTTGGGTGAGGTACAGTATGTATGGCAATATTTAATTTCATTCAAAGAAGCCTTTCTGAGTAGGTTAAATGCTATCAGATCACACTGAATACATTTACTGTAGAATTTAGGAAAATACTATAGTGTTACCAAGTATTTCTCAAAATGTTTATTTTATTTTTGAGAGTATGTATTATATTATATCATTGGCATTTACACCTGGGAAGACAATCAGAGTATTTAATACCCTGACATATTACTGAGTGTCTCCTTAACACTGGTATTGATCTCCAAGACTAGTCATGGAGAGAGTCACAGAAAGCATAAATTATTGATGGAGCCCCGAATAGCTTCTCTGAGAATGACATTTAAGGAAAACTCTAAAGAATGAGCATGAGTTAGGTGGAAGAGGGGTCACAAACTTCCAGGGAAATCCCTGGGGAAGGCAGGCAGATTGAGTTTCAGCAACTGAAAGGTCTTGCTGCTAAAGGAGAAAGAGTACGGAGGAATGGGGCATGAGAAGAGCAGGGGCAGAGAGTTCCAAAGACCTCACTCCTCATCCACCTTATGAACTTTTTCTGAAAAACAATGGGAAGGCATTGGCAGATTTGGGGAGGATCATAATATGAAGGGATTTGTGCTTACGATTTATTTGTTTTACTTATTTTTTAAGACAGAGTCTCATTCTGTCCCCAGGGCTAAAATGCAGTGGTGTCACCGTAGCTCACTGCAGCCTCAAAGTCCGGGACTCAAGCTATCTTCAGACCACACCCGAGTGAGTTGTTAATCCTAGAGCAGTCTGCTTTTGGCTGAGGTCATTTTCCAGAACCATCTGTTAGTCAGTTTAATGGTTTCCTCATCCGACAGTTGGTTATAGAGACTTTCCTGCAAGGTCATACATGTGGGTCATAGGATGACAGTAACATGTGATAGGACCAGATAGTGAGGCACCTGTCTGCTCAGGTCATTTCCTACTGGCTCAGGAACAGCTTCACTTCAGCTCTTCTGTGTGTCTCTTCAGGTGATATTGGGGCGCTTCTGGATATAAGCAGCTTTAAGCCTTATTAGATTAGATAAAACGCAGTTTGTGTTGGCCAGCCAAGATCTCAAGCCCTTGCATTTTTAAGGTAATATGTTCATTCTCTAATAGGGATCACAAGATAAGCAAGAACCCTCCTCAAATGTAGGATAGGTAATTGTATTACACTGATCACAGATCTGAAGCCCTATATTGTGATTCTCTTACTGGGACTTGCCATGGGCTCCAAAACAGCATCTCAACTCTTAGTTACTGATTATAAAGGCTAAGCACAATAACTGGTGCTACAGCCTAAAGCTAGAAAGTTCTCCTGAAACTGAGAACCATTCAAAGCCGGTAGCTTTCATTAGATTGGAGTAGCACACACAAATGTGATGTATTTTGCTTACAAAATCCAAAGAGGTCCATCAAGTGATTTTTCTATCTATCTATCTATCTATCATATTTATGACCTTGTGGGAAAGTCTCTATTTGGGGAAAAGGTGTAGCAAGTCTCCTATTATATTGCAAAAGATATGCTGAGAAGCTCAAGACTATCTGACCCCCAGACATTTCAGTGAGGTCTCAGTTACTTAGATTTTTCAGGGGAGTCTATCTCCATTCCCTGAAATCTAGTAACCTAGTCCTATGAGCATATCCCATCAAAGCAGTTGGTCAGTGTGGTGTTGTGTGAGATTATGAGATGATGAGATGGTAAAGGTTTCTGCAGACTAAATTGTAATCCATACCTGGAGAGCTGAAATAGATCAATAAAAATATAAGCCAGGCACTGTGATGCATACCTGTAGTCCCAGCTACTTTAGTGCCTGAGGTGGAATGATCACTTGAGTCCAGAAGGTCGAGGCTGTAATGTACTGTGACTGTTCCTGAGAATACCCACTGTGCTCCAGCCTGGGCAACATACTGAGACTCTGTCTCTAAAAATTTAAAATGTAATCATGTTTCATGAGGTGAAAGCAAACGCTTTCTGGAGTTCTCATCTTACAAAGATAGAGGGAGAAAGAAGTGATTACCAGATAAATAGCCATATTCTAACTGCTAGAGGCTGTGCTGATTTGATTTGTTAAAGAGACCACATCAAGATTAGGGGCTGTAATTGGAATCACTACCTGATCATATTTACAGACATCCCCTGTTACTCTCCAAGATTCATCCGTTTTACCTGGGCCAGAAAGGTTACTGGAAATATGAAGGAGTCATTACCATCATCCAATTTCTCCAGGGATGTAGTTTTGTGAATTTTGTAGGGAAAGAAGTTCCAGAGGCTTCTGTTTGGCCTTTCCTGCATAAATGTCCTCATTCCAAAGATTAAGAAGGCAACATAGGTATTTCTACAATGTCAAATATGTCCATAAAAGAACTGAAAAAATAACAAGAAGGTGAAACTGTTGTGAAGCAGACTCAAGACACAACTCCTAACCTCCATAAGCAATAGTTCTGATTGGTGGATCATAACAGAATTCCAAGGAATGGATTTTCAAATATGCTAAGAGTCAGTGTCCAGTAATCCCTGGGTATTCCCCTTTGGCCAGTATATAGATACAGTATTGATCAGCTGTTTCTGTGTAATGCATA
This sequence comes from Galago senegalensis, assembly GCA_963575145.1. Taxonomy (NCBI): domain Eukaryota; kingdom Metazoa; phylum Chordata; class Mammalia; order Primates; family Galagidae; genus Galago; species Galago senegalensis. Next base: position 11,617 of record CAUYTI010092435.1, on the reverse strand, counting down.
ACCCCAACATTCAGTGGTTTACCACAATTGTTATTATTGCTCACATCTGTGGGTCAGGTGTTCTAGACTGGATTAAATAGGACAGAGAAGCATTCCCAAAGTCCATATGTTACTTTCAAAACTCCAAGGAGTCCCTATGGGTGGGATCCTTTTTTACTGGTAGGGAATGAAAGGGCTTGTGTGGGAGCCTCTGCTAATCTCCGCTGGGCTCACTCACATGTCAGTAGTAGTTCACCGAGGGTACTGCTGCCCCATGCTGTGAGTTTGCTGACCCAGCTCTACTCCACTGCACTTTTTTCTTGGTTCAGTGAACTAGCCGGGACATGTTCTCATGACAATGATGGAAGTGGAAGTCAAACAGACATGTGTGAATACCTGCCTAGGCTCAGAACTGACACAACATCACTTTCACCCATAAGACGCTGGCTAATGCCAAGTCATATGTTGAGCCAAACTCAGGGGCAAGTTGTAGATGGAGATGAGGGAAGAAATGGGGCCAAACATTAGTAAATGTCCACAGGTCCCTTGTAGAATGTAAAGAGAAAGATTTATAGAGTGTGCCTTTGATGTATATATCTTCCTCAAGTGACCCCTTCTTTTTCTCAGGGATCCTAGGGACTATACAGGTCTCAGGTACAGAGATTAGCTGTAATTCTCAGTATGTTTTGGTTATAACAGGATCACCATTTGGTCCAATTCATGGGGACACATTCTCATTGCATTCTCATTCTCTCTTTATGCTCCAGGAGACACCATCTATATACAAGATCTGACAATTAAGTTTGCCAACTTGCCACCATGTACTTGTTGGCAGCACTATACAAACAGCTTGGTAAGGTTTCATAATCCTGATATGTCAGTGTCTCACAGCTGAGTTCATGTTGATCTGTGGTAGAGTCTTGCTGAGGTGCATTCATTACTGCTGTGTATCTTCATGTGCCACCATGACAGTGTTGGAGCTTGAATTAGAGCAACAAACAAACATTAAGTTTCTTGTTAAACTTGGCAAGAATGGAAGTGAAAACTGAAACATGTTAGTCCAAGTTTATGGGGATAATGCCATGAAAAAAATGGTAGAATACAAATACAGGAAATGTTTTCTCTGAGGGGAGAGAAAGCATCACTGATGAAGAGAGGTCAGGGCAACCAGTAGTGAGCAGAACTGATGAAAACAGTGCAAAATTTATCAAACTGGGGTGGCACCTGTGGCTCAAAGGAGTAGGGCACCAGCCCCATATGCTGGAGGTGGCAGGTTTAAACCCAGCCCTGCTCAAAAACTGCAAAAAAATAAATTAAAAAAAAATAGACTTTTGTCATTTGAGGAAGCAAATGATTAAAGCCACTTCTGGAGTATGCATTTTAATAAAGGAAAAACTGTATTAAAATTGTAATACTTTTTACAATAATTTTTATTGTAATAAAAATTAACTCATGTAAAAAAAATTAAAAAAAAAAGAAAGAAAGAAAATTCAGCATTGCCCTCCAGGCCGTGGTGCATGAAGACTGACTGTGTGTATGTGGTCCAGAAGTGTACAGGATGGTGGTGTCCTTCTTCTCTTATAAAAAAGTATAACTTCTACTTTGGTGCTATGAATGAAACTAACCTTTTTTTCTTTTCTTGAGTGTTTAGTATCAATGGTTCTTAAATGTGAAGATGTGCTGGTCATGATTTAAAAATAAATAAATAATAATAATAGAAATTAGAAAACAAAAAAGAATTCATCCAGAGCCCATAAAACCAAATCATGCAAGATAAAAATTGCAGCTCCATCTTTGGTATACACTTTGGAGGCTGCTCGGGCAAGCTCAAGTTTTTCTGTGCATTCTAAGAAGCTAGATCACACAGGCTATAAGGAACCAACAGGAAATAGTGGCAGAACTGGAAATAATCATGAAGTGTTCATCATTTCTGAGAAAGTCCTTTAATTTGAGAAAATAGAAAGCCAAATAACTAATCAAAGGTCTTGATCTTTGATCTTTGACTAGAGAAAATTTTTGATATTGGATTGTCCTACCTAATCTCACAACATTAGTCTAGTCCAGCAGTAAAAATTCCTGGCTTCAAAAACTTAACACAGCAGTTGATGTATGTTAATACATTTTACCACCTAAGTATTTTCTAAGAAATGTTTGACTTAGAAATCCACTTTCACTTTTGCTCCTCTATAAGGTATAAAATTGTTGTAATACTTCATATTGATGAACTGCTTAACATAAGTGAATAGTTAACTTTCAAAGCAAGATCTGACATGTATTATAACCTCCTTTGTGCAGATGGGAAAAAGGATGAAAGGTTAATATTTTTGCCTAAGTCCATAAAAGCCAGCTATGGATCCCTGGGTGAAGTCACTAATTTCTATACTTTGCTTAGTCCATTGAACAACAATATCTTAATTTTTAAAATCCATTTGTTTTTAGCCAAAGAGGTAAATGAACAGATCCATGTGTTTGCAAGCAAGCGTGCAGGGTAACTCCATATCACATTCATCATCACTTGTGAAATATGTTGTTAATGGTATTGATCAGAACGTGTAGATAAGACAATCATCACACAATGGGAGGACAGGCTGGGTTCTGGCCTTTTGGTCTCTCCTCTCTTCCTATGATGTGTGGAGTGGCCTCCAAGATATACCAACTAGTTACTCCTAACACAACCCCACTTTTCCAACTCAAAATGAAACACCCTATCAACAAACAAGTACATAGATGCCCCCAGATGGCAAATGAGGTGGCATCTCTTAGACTATTCTGATAACATAAAATTTGAAGCTGGCATGGGAAGCAAGGCAGAAAAGAGCATTCTGTCAAAGAGAATAAAGAAAATCTGGTCACCTTGTACACATATATCTTCACTCTGGACCCAATCTAGGAACCTCTGGTTTTCATTTTCCAAAGTCTGTATCCACAAAAATGCAATCAAAGAAGATGTCTCTAAGCCAAAAAAAAAAAAAAAATTGTAATACTCTCTATATATGATAACAAAAAAATGAACATAAGTTACGTTTGACTTCTACAATTACAAGAGGTGCTCAACATGACATGTATGTGTTTTTGATCTGTATTGTTTTTCTTCTCTCTGACAAACTTCTTTCAATATTTATTGCAAGGCAGGTCTACTGGCAATAGCATCTCAGTTTTTGTCAGTCTGGTAGTCTTTATTTCTTCATTGCGTTTGAAGAATAATTTTGCAAAGAACCAAATTCTAAATTGGTGTTTTTTCTTGCAACACTTCAAATATTTCATTCTGCTACTTTCTTCTTACTTGCATGGTTTCTGAGGAGAAGTCAGGTATATTTCTTTTCTTTGCTTCTCTAGAGGTAAGGTATCTTTTCCTCTATCTTCCTTCAGAAAACTTTTGTTGATTTTTGATTTTCTGAAATTTCAATGTAATATGCCTAAGTGTAGGGCTTTGAGGTCTTGGAGGGCATTGATCCTACTTGGTGTTCTCTGAACTCTTGGGTCTGTGGTTTGATGTATGACATCAGTTGGGGGAGGGAGTTCTCAGTTATCATTGCTGCAAATATTTCTTTTTTATCTCTTTCTCTTCCTTTTGGTATTCCCATTACACTTATCTACACTTTTTGTAGTTGTTCCACAGTTCTTGAACATTCTTTTCCCCTCAGTCTTTTTTCTCTTTACCTTTCTGTTTTAGAAGTTTCTATTGTCATATCTTCAAGTGTGGCAATTCTTTCCTCAGCTGTGTCCAGTCTGTCAAAAATTCTGTCAAAAGCAGTTTTCATAATGTCAATGTTTTTGATCTCCATCATTTTCAAATGCTTTTCTAAAATGTCCATGTCTTTGCTGACATTATCTATTTGTTTGTGCATGTTGTCTACTTTTTCTGTTAAATCCCTTAGCATATTAATGATAGGTTTGGTTTTCTTTTGAGTTCTGGTTTTCCTAATTCCAACATTCTTGCCATATTTGACTCTGTTCTAATGTCTCTTCCTCTCCTGGAACTTTTTTTTTCCGTCTGTAAACTTTGTAATTTTTTGTAGAAAGGTGGACATGATATACTGGGTAAAAGGAACTGCAGAAAATAAACCTTTCGTAATGTAGTGGCAAGTTGCAGGGAGAGTGGAAGCTGCCTGTAACCCTGGGATTAGGTCTCAGTCCTCTGCACAATCCTGCACTGTGGAGGATTTTTCCCTCTTCTGTGGGCAGAATTGCTAGAGGGGGCTGGAAGTGAACATTTCCCTTCCCCAACATGGAGTTGGGTGTTTTCCTTCCCCGGGATTAGTCAGGCTTTGATAAAACTCCATCAGAGTAGCCCCTAGTGAAACAGCTTTTAGGACTGGCTTTGTTAAGGACAGAACTCTCGGATATATTTCAAAATGCTTTCTCTTTTTGTTTTCCATCTGGAAGCATGAAGAGACTTTCCCCTGATTTTCACTATGAGAACTGGGTAGGGTTCCGGGAGGTTTGGGATGCAGTCCCTCGTGACTGGATGGTCCTGGAGTTTTTAACGTTCAGGCTCATTGTCCATAGTGAGCCACTAGCATTTCACCAATTATGGTTCAGGTTTTCTCATCCCAGCACTGGTTTCCAGAGAAGTTTTTGTTCTTGGGTTGTTGCTTCTCCAGTTAAGTTATGATTATCAATATCTGCCTTTCTGTCTTTTCAATTTTGGAGGCAGCAATTTTCCCTGTGACCTTCTTCTCTGAGAAATCTAAAAAAAACTGTTGACTTTTCACTTTGTTCATCTTTTCTCTTGTTATTAGGATGGAGTGGCAACATCTACACTCCTTATATATCTGATTAGAAATGCTATCTGCTTTTTAAAGTCATTGCTATGTCTGCAAATATCAAAGTCACTAATACTGTTTTCTGTGTTAAGTTACGTGATATAAAACATCTGCATATTTGAGGATTCACGGTCTCTGCATGAATTCCTGAGTGTATTTTGAGTGTGTATTTTACTAACTATGCCTTCACAAAACAAATTCACAACTATGTACTTTTGTGTAAGCTGTACCCTGCGCCCTAAATAATATTCTAGATACTATATGAATATAGTGGGTATTTAATAAACATTTGTGGCATAATCAATAAATGAATGAATGAAAGATTTCTTTGGGATTCCCTGGATTCTTCTTGTATCACCAGTTCACACCTCAACTTTCTTTTTTTTTTTTTTTGAGACAGAGCCTCAAGCTGTCCCCCTGGGTAGAGTGCCACGGCATTACAGCTCACAGCAACCTCCAACTCCTGGGCTCAAGCAAGTCTCTTGCCTCCGCCTCCATAGTAGCTGGGACCACAGGCGCCCGCCATAACGCCCGGCTATTTTTTGGTTGCAGCCATCATTGTTGTTTGGCGGGTCCGGGCTGGGGATTTGAACCCGCCACCTTAGGTGTACGTGGCTGGTGCCTTAGTCGGTTGAGCTATAGGCGCCGAGCCTCACACCTCAACTTTCTAATGAACTCAATTTGTCCTGAGAAAGATACAAGCCAGACATTGTTCTAACTAACAAACATAAAACAGAACCCAAAACTTAAGTGTGGGTATCTTCTTTATTTAGTAATGACAGTTAATGCACATTATTGTGTTGTGGCTTATCTCTGGCTTACCCTTATTCTCAGATTGCCTTTCTCTGTTATCCAAGACTCTCTTAAGTTTTCCCTTTCCTTTATTCCCTTCTGTACCAATCTAGGAGTACACACAGAAAAACAATACTGATTTTAATTTTAACCTAAATAAACTTTGAAGGGTGAAACACATTTTCAGCAAAAAAGTAATAACACAAAATATATGTTACCCAAATAACATTTAATTGATTTCAAATGTTCTTATTCATGTAGCAATTCTGTTCCATAACAATGGCAAGTAATTAGTTACTACTTATGCAGGACTGTCATTCTGTCACCCCTCAGCTTAACAATTAATATTTTTTACTTGGCTCTGGTTCCAGACCAGTGGACTAAAAATTTATTAATTTCAAAAAAGAGTGATCAAAGAGAATAAAGGGGATCTCAGAATCATGTCCTATGAGGAATGACTGAAAAGAGTAGGATGTTTATCTATGGAAAAGAAGACTAGGGTTGTTGGGTGAATAGACGTCAGAGGGAGACAGATTTCCTATCATCTACCCCAAATCCGTAGCATGGTCCACAGGCCCCGAATCATCTGGCCAACATTCTTCCACTCACTTGCTGTTTCTTAGCTCTTTTGACACAGTTGGATTCCTCTTTCTTTGGGTCTTTTGCACATATGTTGCTTTGGCCAGGGGTATTCTCTACTTTTTTGCCTACCTACTTCCTACTGGATAGATCTCTGTTCCCACATTTCTTCCTCAGAGAAGCCCCACTCCCCCAAATAAAACAAAAGTTGCTAGTTCAAGTTTCCATTGTAGCAGTTATTTCATTTGTGTGGTTCTTACAATAGATTATAAGCTTTGAAGTATAAGGGACCACGTTTGTTTTGCTAACCACTTTCTTACTCACCCCAATGCCTGATACACAGCAGGTAGGCAACAAGTACCAGATGAATGAAAATGCATCCATATGTTGGAGAGATTGTTACTTTTCAACTCAAATGCCACAATTAAAAAAAAAAAACCACACCGAGGAGGCAATAACAAAATGAAAACAAGTGGCATAAGTGAGTCACTATTGACCGGCATAAGGTGATAAGAATTTATGGAACTGTGAAGAATTGAAGAGAGTGTTGCCTTGTAAAAGGCATTTCAAATTCAAACAACTTTCAAATGCACTGATGATAAAATATAGCATGTTCATGTACTACTATATTTGGCAATAGGCTGCCAAGTTGCAACACTTGAATTAAATAAATCGATACATTCAGTATATGTTTATTACAATGATATTATACAAGACATAGAACGCTATGAGAAAATGTTTATGTACATTATTTTTAAAAAGGCACACTACATACAGCAAAGGTTTGTACTAAAATGCCAACAGTGGCTATCTCTACTGATGGAATTATATATTCTTCTGTGTGTGCTTTTTTGTATTTCCTTAGTGTTCTGCAATCACTACTCATTGATTTTGTTTTCCCAAGGCAGAGAAGTGATTCAGGTGCCAATGTGGAGGATGAGATGCAAGAGAACAGAACCAAAAGAGGGAGAGTAATGGACTATTGCAATAGCATGGGCGAAAGATGGTGAAAGCCAAATTAAGGCAGTGGCTAGGGGAGGAAAGAAAGTAATTAGATGTGAGAACACAGAAAGAATAGGATACAGTAATTTTGGTCTATTTTCATTGGAGGTAAAGGTTAAGGAAATAGTAACTTAAACATGTAATTTCTATTGATAGTCTTGGATCTATATGGGTTGGAAATAAAGGTTATGGAATCATCCGCCTTAAATATGGTAATTGAAACTGTGAACCTAAGTAAGATTCCTTTGGGAAAGAATGTGAAATACATATGGGGGTAAAGCCTGAATTATGGGGAATTTTTAAAGTTAAGAGTCAGGTAGAAGACTCATAAAAATACTAAGTAGGAATGATTGGAGAGATAAAGCAACAAACGGGAGGTTATCCTGGAAACGGAAGTGGGCATCGAGTAGGAACTTTCCATGACGCTAGTGGAGAAAGCATCTTTCCTGTTTGATGTTTGGTCCTTGTGAAAGGACCTCCGTTAGTTCTAGGTCTTCCTCTATACTGGGTAGGATGAGTGATTTATATGATTAGAAGATTTGTGAAGAATGTTTGATTAGTTCTGTCTTCCAATGTTCTGAGAACAAAGTTGTCCACAAAGTTCTTATTTGATTCTCCACATGGCCCTTGTCAAGTTTGCTAGGAATTGGAAGTATATATCTGCTTAAGTCTGGGGACAAGTTGGCAGGTCTTCTGGGTTTTACACTAAAGCAACCCTAACCAACCTATATATTTTTAAACTTTTGTTTTATTTCCAAAATTATTCAGAACCTAGGTAAGACAGAGGGGAATTATTTTATTGGGACCCCCTGGAAGCTTCAAAAACTAATGTCAAATGTCAGAAGAGCCAGGTAAGGTAGGGTCTGAAAAGAGGCTAATGAATTTGGCAATCAGGAAGTAATCATAAATCACTGTCTTCCTTGATGAAATCAAACACAATCCTTCAAGGAAGGAATCTGACTGGCTACCAATGATGGGGAGAGGAGAAAACTGTAACTACTGCCCTAATCATTGTCCTGTAAGATTTTCTGGCTCGGCGCCTATAGCTCAACTGGCTAAGGCGCCAGCCACGTACACCTAAGGTGGCGGGTTTGAATCCCCAGCCCGGACCCGCCAAACAACAATGATGGCTGCAACTAAAAAATGGCCAGGCATTGTGGCGGGTGCCTGTGGTCCCAGCTATTTGGGAGGCGGAGGCAAGAGACTCGCTTGAGCCCAGGAGTTGGAGGTTGCTGTGAGCTGTAATGCCACGGCACTCTACCCAGGGGGACAGGGGACAGCTTGAGGCTCTGTCTCAAAAAAAAAATATATATATATATATTTCCTTTTTTCCCTCTATGTAACTCTTTATTCAGATTCAGCTATTGTTAACATTGGTTTCCCTTTTTTTTTTTTGCAGTTTTGGCCAGGGGCTGGGCTTGAACTTGCCACCCCCAGTATTTGGGACCATCACCCTGCCCCTTGAGCCACAGGCACCGCCCTGGCTTCCCTTTCTTCAAGGATTGTGTCCTTCCAATCCTGCTTTGGGCTGTGCTTCAGTGCATTCAAATTATTTGTTGGTTTGTATTTATATTTTGTCTAGGATTTAGAACTGTTATCCACAAGAGGGTCACTACCAGTTATTCTTCTTTTTGCAGTTTTTGGCCGGGGGCTGAGTTTGAGCCCACCACCTCTGGCATATGGGGTCCATGCCCTACTCCTTTGAGCCACAGGCACCACCCTAACACTACATAAGCTATCCTTGCTTGCAACACCGGAATTGGAATGCCTATTTTTTTTTTAAGCAATGGGGTCTTGCTCTGTCACCCATATTTGAGGGCAGTGGCCCAATCATAGCTCACTGCAACCACAAATTCTTGAGCTCAAATGATCCTCCCACCCCAGCCTCCCAAGTACCTGGGATTACAAGCATGAGTCACCATGCCTTGCTCCTCTCTGCTTCTGATATTAAAGAACAGAGCAGAAGGCTTGGCACCTGTGGCTCAAGTGGCTAATGTGCCAGCCACATACACCTGAGCTAGTGGGTTCGAATCCAGCCCAGGCTCGCCCAACAATGATGGCTGAACCAAAAAATAGTTGGGCATTGTGGCAGGCACCTATAGTCTCAGCTACTTGGGAGACAGAGGCAGGAGAATCGCTTGAACCTAGGAGTTGGAGGTTGCTGTGAGCTGTGATGCCATAGCACTCTACCCAGGGTGACAGCTTGAGGCTCCGTCTCAAAAAAAAAAAAAAAAAGAACAGAGCAGAAGTCAAACTTAATCCTAGTTGAGGCTATTTTCTCAGCCTGCTCAGCTAGCAAATAGAGTCATGCACTTCATAATAACTTTGGCCATTGGCAGACTGCATGTATGATGGTGGCCCTGTAGAGTATAAACGAGCAGAGAAAATTCCTAATACCTAGTGTCACTGTAGCCATCTAATATCATAGCACAATGGGTTATTTATGTGTCTGTGGTGATGCTGGCATAAACAAACATACTGCACTGCCAGCCCTATAAAAGCATAGCAAATACAATTATGTACAAATACAATTATTACATGATAATAATTGACATTGTTTATGTATTGACTATACCGTATTTTTCATAATTATAAGTAGTATTATTTTGACTTATAAAAAAACTTAACTGTGTGTCTTAGTTCATTTTCTGTTGCTTATAATAGACTAGGCTCACTCTAGTGGCTCACTCCTGTAATCTTACCACTCAGGGATGCCGAGGTGGGAGGATTGCTTGAGCTCAGGAGTTCAATACTATCCTGATCAAGAGTAAGACCCCGTCTACTAAAAATAGAAAAACCGAGGAAAGAAGGTATCTCAGGTCCAAGAGTTCAAGGTTGCTGTGAGCTATGGTGATGCCGAGGCATTCTACCCAGGGCAACAGAGTAAGACTCTGTCTCCAAAAAAGAAAAGAAAAAATAGAATACCTGAACTGGGTAATTGATAAAGGAAAGGAGTTTATTTCTTATAATTATGGGGGCTGAGAAGCCTGAGTCCAAGGGACTCCATCTTGCATAGTCCTGAGGAGGCACACGGCATCCTGTGGAGAGAGGGCCAGGTGTGCTGGTTCAGAGCTCTCTTCCTCTGCTTCTGCAGCCACCCGTCCCACTCCCATGTTAACCCATTAATCCAATATTTCAGGCATGAGTTAATCTATGCAGAGGGCAAAGCCCTCATGACTCAATCACCTCTTAAAGGCCCCACCTCTCAACATTGCCCCACTGGGGATTAAATTTCAACATGAATTTTGGAGGGGACAAACATTCAAGCCCTGGCACTATACAAAGCCTGAGGCAGGTCCTTCAGGAGGTATCCAGAAGACGGCTTTGTTATCACAGGAGAGGACAGCTCCTGCCCCTGAAGACCTTCCAGTGGGACAAGATGTGCAGGAGGAAGCCGCTGATAGGAAGATCCTAACCCTGTGTAGGCCTCGGCCAATATGCGTGCCTGGGTCTTAATTTTTAACAAAACAGTTTTTTAAAAAAGTAACAACCCCCCCTCCCCAAACTAAAAATAGAAAAAAGTTGATAGAATAAGGATATAAAGATAATAGCATTCCAGTTCAAGATGGCTGACTAGACACATCAGACGCCCACACAAGGAACCAAAACTATGAATCACACCCCAAATAGAAAATCTACAAGAGAACACTCGAGTCCAAGAGAGAAATCACAGGAAAGCAAAAGCTGTTTGGGAAACTGTGTGGACTCACCAGTGCTGTACATGTATCTGCACCTGAGCAGGGTAGACTGCTCCCTTCTGCTGCTGCACCCATTGCCTTGTGGATGCAGAAGGTATAATGCGGGAGTGTGGAATTTTGACTCCCATGGACAAGAATTTTTTTACTTGGTTTTAAAAATAAATATCATTTTCTATAACTTCTCTATTTAAAAAAAATTTTTTTTTTAGAGACAAAGTCTCACTTTATCACCCTTTGTAGGGTGCTGTAGCTTCACAGCTCACAGCAACCTCCAACTCCTGGGCTTAGGCTATTCTCTTGCCTCAGCCTCCCAAGTAGCTGGGACTATAGGCACCTGCTACAACGCCCAGTAATTTTTTTGTTGCAGTTTGGCCTGGGGCCAGGTTTAAACCCACCACCCTCAGTATATGGGGCTGGCACCCTACTCACTGAGCCACAGGTGTGCCACCCTAACTTCCCTATCTTTATCAGTGTTACTTCTTTTATTTTAAGCAGAATATCATTTTTTTTTTTTTGGCAAAGCTGGGTTTGAACCCGCCACCTCCGGCATATGGGACTGGCACCCTATCCTTTTGAGCCACAGGCGCTGCCCCAGAGTATCAGTTTTAATCCTTCTAAAAATTTGGCTTAAATGGTTAATTTATCATACCCTATTCCCATGTTTCCCCCAAAATAAGACACTGTCTTATATTTATTTTTTCTCAAGAAGACACACTAGGGCTTATTTTCAGGGGATGTCTTATTTTTATTAAGTATAATACAACAATCTACAGTTATTCAAATACAGTTAAGTCATCTTCT